>CALSBZ010043701.1:913480-987818 GCA_943591055.1 Gobionotothen gibberifrons | reverse complement strand
TATATATATATATATATATATATATATATATATATATATATATATATTATTCAAGCAATCATGCTGAAGACATTTGACAAAACACACTGTTGCGAATCACAAAGTACAATCAGTCAATAATATGTTCAGGTTTTACCACTGGCAAGTTTAGAGATGCTAACCCCTTTATTTATGAATGAGATGACATGATGTACAAACAATGACAGGAATGACACTTTTGAAACTCCAAGAGTCATGCAAGGACAATGATACTGAGGACATACAGAGGATCAGAACTGAGCCCCTGAAGAATGGAAAATATTTAAAAAAGGAGAGGGAAATAAATGGAAGAACACAGTAGGTTTAGGTCTATCAAAGATTTATCTGGCAGAAAGCAAAGGAATGTCTAAAAAAGCTGAAAGAACGAGTATAGCGCATTAGAGAGAGGACAGAGAAAGTAGCAGAGTTTTGAGGAGCTTTGAGGTTGGTTGACAGAGAGGCAGTTTAGACAAACCTACCAGAAATAGGAGCCAGTGCTGCAACAAGAACAGAAACTAGAAGAGAGACACTTCCATGTACATCTCCTGTTTGATTGTAAGTGTAGAACACATAACAGCAAGGAACCTTTATCAAGACAAACAGAACACATACAGGATCTATAGTAAGTGCAATTATATTAAAGGGTTAATTTTTTGGTCTATAAATCTAATGAATGTGGCATATTGAATTGCCTTCGCTGTATTCGGACAGGAAATGCAGATTTTCTCTCAGGCACCTGCAGCAGCAGCCTCATGTTGATGTCGCCCTCTTCTCCCAGCACAATGTCACTAATTGGGGTTTCCCATTACCGCGATGAGAGTCTGACAGCTCGCGGCTGTCCCCATGACACTCAGTAGATGTGCAGCCTGGTGCATCTTAGAGTTAACCTTTATATGGGTTCATTTATTATTTTATTTATATTTTAATGAAGAGGCTGACTCAGAATTGGCAGCATAATATATTAGAATAGACATGGTGGATCCAGAAATGACATTATCAGGTAATACATCACGCTGCAACCCCACAAAGGCACTTGAAATACAAATTGTATCTTGTACTGTTTTACTTTTAGAGGCATTTAAAACAAGTTTTTTCAATATGCATTTGAATATCGACAAAGGGCACATTTCACTTTTGAAAAAGAACAAATGTCATAAGCTACATTAAATCCTCCATTAAAGGATGGCTACATCTTAAGATATTGTATACCTATATGTGAAAGGTCTTTGCATCAGTCTACATATCAGCTGTTTTTCTATCAGTAGACAACTTCTCTGGTGTGATGCTTCAGTACATTGAGCTATTCCTGCATGAAACAGAGCTGGGTGGCTGAGTTAGATTTAAAAAAACAAAAGCAGTGAAGCCCACTCCATAGTGTATCTGGTAAAGCAATCCTATGTGAATTGCTTTGTGCATTATCTAGTGCTGTCACACCATGGTGCAAACATTGTGCACATTATGACAGTTCATGTGATGAGAGGAACGGAGAGGCAGTTGCGGAACCTTGAATTATTGGCACAGTGTTCGGCTACATTCTTCCTGGAAATAAACACATATTGTGAGCATCATTTATTTCAGATTTTAAACACAAGGTTCATTCTGCTGTGGAGAATCTGCAAAACAAAAGTCCTTTTTATTGCGACTTTAATGGGAAAGGTCCAAGCTGTATATGATATGATTCATCACAGGCGCCATTGAAGAATATGAGAGTCACAAATGCCAAGTAGGTCGTGCCGGACCGCAATGAAAAGGCAGCACATGATTTCTGAGT
This sequence comes from Gobionotothen gibberifrons, assembly GCA_943591055.1. Taxonomy (NCBI): domain Eukaryota; kingdom Metazoa; phylum Chordata; class Actinopteri; order Perciformes; family Nototheniidae; genus Gobionotothen; species Gobionotothen gibberifrons. The sequence continues at coordinate 986,029 of CALSBZ010043701.1, read as the reverse complement.
TATGGGCCGTTTGACTCGTAACACACACCAGCAGATAGGAGCGGTTGGGTGACAACATAATCACATCAGTCATAAGGAGCCTGTATCCTGGAGAAGGGCGTACGCATGCTGTATTTGTGCAAAACATTTCATCTCATCTTCCTACATCTCCAAGCAGAGCACAGTACTTATCTTTGTAGTGACTAAACCATAGTCAGTTATTGAATTTATATTATTAAATCTTCACTGGGGCATGAAAAAGCCATTGCATGTGAGGCGGCTCCATTGAAGTTCATTGAACAATCCAGTGTGCTGTGTATGAGACTATGGAATTGCTTCTAATTGAATTTTTTATGGCGGCCATGTGAACAGCAGGGCTGCCTATGCTTCACAGCATGCAAACAGAAAATATGGTGGTTCATGAATACTGCATGCCTGGCTGCCAGGTGACTTCAGTTGCACTTTTCCGTGCAGCTTTTTATCAGAAAATCATGTCCACATCCATCCAAAATGCACAATCATGTGATTCTACCCATTCTTCAAAATAGGATCTTGAACTAGTAAGGACTATTACACATGCATAATATACATGTCAGCAACATAACAAGCAAAAATCATGGATATGTCCGAGTGTGCGGCAAAAAGTATGTAACTTTTTTTTTTATAAGCAAAACTGCATTGAAACAGAGTTGCTACATCAGTATTGTCCAAGCAGGTCCCTAAAACAAGAATTGAGACTGCCAATTAACTCGCCACTTACCCGGAAAACAAGACATATGTGCTCCTTCCAGGGATGCGGAAGGATTTCTTTTTGCCTGTTTCCTGCCCACCAGGGTCCGAACTCATCAGAGGACTGCAGGACAGTGTCTGGCACTGCCAGTTAATGGTGGAATAATCTCGTATCACAGCAGCCAATACTCTGGTCTGATGAGTATTTACCTACAGGGGGTATGCTTATCCTTTCCGTTTTATCTCAGCAAGCACATATGGTGCCCTGTTGCAGGCGCCTCCAACAGGAACGTCTGTTTTCCAGAGGATGCCTGCAGTTTATTTATGCAGTTTTGTGCACTTGGATATGCAACGTCAGACAAATTAGGATGTTTAAATAGTCTGAATATTCTTCTTGTTACTCATGTTAAGGGGTGTTATAGTATGATATTGACGCTCCGTTTTCCAGTAACATTGATAACAAACTATTCATGGTCCCAATAAATAACAGTTACAACCCCTCGAATCAATATCAGTCACCCTCATTGTCCTTCAGACAGCCAGAACCCCTGTTGAGCCTGGGCTTCATTCACTTAAAGATGCTTTTACCCCGACACCTAATGTGACAGCCAATCCTCAGCGGGGCATTGATTGCACTGACCCCTATGGGAATGAGGGGTACGTATTTATGTGTCAGTAGACAGCTGTCCTTAGGAATAATGTAATGGAAGGCCACGGAGACATTCATTGACAGTGAATAGTGTCTCCACCGGGGGCTTTGAACTGAGGGCATCATCACCTTCATCTCCTCACACAAATGTATTTTCACTTTGAATTAGTTTATCAGCTCGACCCCGCGGTCCAGCCCGGTGATTCTAACGTGCCCCCAATCAATTATATCTACATAATGAGATTTACAATGTCAAATGCAAGACAATGGTTCCAAAAAAATGCCTTTGTTGGAGGCGTCAGAGGTGAAAAGGGGAACGTGTCAGATTTCTGGGAAGAGTTTTGCATCTCATAATGTGGACACATTAAAGACTGCAAATAATAAACTGTGTCCTCTGTCTATTCAGGGACATATTTTATGCAAGGTGTTAGCTATGACAGATTAAAGTCTGATAGGTCAAAGACAGCACATGTTATGATAGTTGTTAAATTCATTAAAAAGTCTAAGTGTTAAACATGTATACAAACTCAAGGTGTCTCCATTTGTTGGCACATAAAAGACACGTTTTCGGTGTTTAGTGACCTTGTGAGAATGTCTTGCTCAGTTCATCTGAAAACAATGCCGACATAAAGTGACATTTTAGCAGATGGAAAGCAGACTTTTGATGCTTATCAGAGCAGATGGATAAAAACCCTTCATTTTGAAGGTCATATTTTTACATTTCATCTGCTCCTCTTCTGTGCTTAAAAAGGCCTCAGGGAGGAAAAAGGTCACACATGAGCTGAGAAAATCATATATGATGAATCATAAATGATGCGCTTCTCATATCTCTGGATATACATGTTTAAAAGTTATTATTATAATTTATAAATCCTGTACTGACTTATTAAAAATTCAAGAACAATATAAATATATATTTAGAATTATAAAGAGATATGCAAATAAGTGATCTTTCTGCATCAAGTTAAGTAATTGTTGTTATAATGTGTCACTAAATGTATACGCCACTGCTCTTTCTTTATTTTCAATGTCGCTTTTTCAACACCCACACCCAACCCTCCAGAAATACATGCGCCTTATAATGATTTTCTATAAAGGGTTCCTGTTGAGTGTCAGAGCTCCTGCTGAGCGGTTTGCTCTTGGTAGGAACCACTTATCCACCAGCATGTCGCAACATGACACAACATATTTCCTATTGTAGTATCACATACTGTACACCCCTAAATATATCCCTTGGCAGTCCATGTATGAACTTGACAAATTAAATTCAACTTTGAAGTTGTTATTAAAAACATAGCTTGAAGCTTATATTAGACGTAATTGAGCCATCATAGAGTTAATGCAAATGGCTTGTATGAAATGTTATACCTGTGGATGTTTTGTCCACAGGTATAAAACATCCTTCGGATATTAAAGTCACTGATCAAATTATGAACCTCTCAAATGATCAGCAGATTTACTGCAGACTCTGTGATTCAGATACGGCCCCGTCGCCATGGCAACACTCACATATCCAACAATCTTCACACTGAGATTGAGGTGTGATTATGTTGGTGCCAATCATTTTGTCAGGAATGGAGTCAATTAGCCAAAGGGCGAACATATATTTATAAAGTCCAGTCAATTAAGCAATCCAAACACATGATGCTAACCCTTCCATTGGGAGGATTCTGACACTGTGTTGTTACTGTTTAGCGGGGGGTTGAGATGGGGTGCGAGTATTATCGTATCGTATTGTAGAAACTACAGCACAGGGAACATAACTGCTATTTATTTCTTGCTGTTAATGTGAATACAAATGTGCTTGTTCGGTCTTTTCCAACCCAGGTGTATATCTAAGCCGTATCTGTTTAATTCCGGCTTGTCCATATTGTATCCACATTTATTTGAGAAAGTCTGGGCTGAAACAGACTTTTAATTCAATTTTTGCAAATCTGATCGCCACGACATTTGGAGGTAAATTGAAATAAGATTCAAATTGGATTTCCACAGTCCTGTCACTCAAATTGGAAAAACACAGCGACCAAACAGAAAGTGATGGCGGTGATGTCACACTAACCCAACCTGAACTGAGACTTATATTTTCTTCGATTCCTGAGAAAGCTTTTATTGTTAAACCATGAAATTGTTAATTGTGGTCCCACTAAAAAAAACATTTAAAAAAAGATTAATACTTTATATCATATTATATATGCCAGTATTAATTCCAGATTGTGTTGTGGTCTGACTGTAGAGCACAATAGTGCTGCTCCATCGTTGTTTTCACAAAGAAAAATCCCCAGATGTATTCATAAATGGATCTATTTGGTTGTAAAGTATAGCAGTTTATGTACAGAAGATATGTAAAATATATGGAAAAGAACATACATTGCAATATTAGATTCTACATAGGGACAACACTATAACTGATATGCAAAGGTACATAATTTTTTGTGTTAACATGGCAGTTTCCAAACTGTGCTTCAACAGATCATATACAATTCTACCAGAAAACAATTAATACGATATAACAAGAATTCAAAGGTCATTTGTCATGTAAGGAAACACAAATAGAGGGACTTTAATATCACTAATTAAGCAGCAGACAGCGGTTTCCAGGAACACTTTTTCAATGTATCTTCAAAGACGTTAATAGACTCAGCAAACATGTAGATACTGTACATCTATCTCTCTCCCCCTCTATTATTTTATATTTCTCACATCTGATGTGTTTTAAGAATAAGTCTGTCCCTCTTAATGATGGACTATGCCAGTCATGAATGAAGCGTGGCTGATTAGCACTGTCAACTAAATATCAGTAACTCAGTGACACTGACAGGTTGTCTCTGAACATCCAACCCTAGGGTTGATGTTTTTTACTTTCATTCTCAAGTTGTCTCTCTGCCATGTATCAGCAGGCTATCTCTGATCCCTCCACCTAACATGCTTCCTATCTGCTCAGGTGTGACCTGCTTATTGGTTGGATTTATCAAAAAGCTTCACTTTCCACCTGTTCCTGGAACTCAATGCAATATCTCATCCACCATTTCTTTCTTCATGTCTTTTGGAAAAATAGTAAACATGTTAATGGGGTTTTTCTCCATATTATGAAACAAATCAGCACCCACGACAGCATTTGCTAATAGAAATGCAAAGCATTGTGATTTTAACAATGATTACTTTGTAAGGAAAAAAGTATTCCATAATGGTTTAAACGTATGGCAACAAGAGAGCTCACCTCGTTGGACCTTGGCTTCGTGCATTAATATATTTATTGTGTGATTTGGTCTGAGCTACTCACACACCTTGATTTGCTCATGGGGTTCTTCTACTTTCTCAAACTATTCAATACTGTTGTAATGCATTTTGCACTACCACTTCTATTCCAAAAACTAGAAGTGTTTTTTTTTCTCAAGGCTGTGTAGTCATTATAGCAAAATAAATTATATAAAAGTACAACTCCTTGGCTATTGAAAACATAACTATTACATTCAGTGCTCAACAAAGTATTTTAGTGAAAATAGGCAACACAATTTCTTCAGGAAGAATAAGAATAAGATACACTTTATTAATCCCCTACAGGGACATTTCTTTCCCCACTCTGTTGTGTTTACACACATTACACACACAGGGGAGGATATACATGCAGAAACACAGAGGATATACATGCACACACACAACCACATGCAGATAGGAGAGGTGGCAGAGCAGAGAGGCTGCCAGGTACCCGGCGCCAAGGGAGCAGTTTCGAGGTTAGGTGCCTTGCTCAAGGGCACCTCGGCAGTGGCCTTGGAGGTGAACTGGCACCTCTCCAGCTACCAGCTCACTCCATCTTTTTTTTTTGGTCCGATCGGGACGTGAACCGGCGACCCTTTGGTTCAATTTTTTGGCAGATAAAGACTGAAAATAGACTACAAGTTTAAGACAAAATGCACTTTTCGTTAAATAATTATGCAGAATTTGTTATGCAGCTGAAAGCAGAAGTATTGCATAACTATTGATATGAGATTAGTTTTGCAAGTCTGGATTTTAGTAATTTGCTTTGTTACAAATGTAAATAGGGCTTTCTCAATTATGGAACAGAGCTCATTTCAGCCTGTCCTCCTCCAAAAAACGACCAAATAGGTTGATTGTTCAGCGGCTTATTACGACCTATAGTGACGTTTGAAAGTTTAGCACCTCTAGTGGTCGTGTAAGAAACAACAATTTGTGGCAATTGCAAATGCTCTGGAGGGTCGTATATTTAAGCGATAGCTCACGACCGGCCGTGGTATATGCTCATTATATCACAGCTAAGGGGCGTGGTTCGGCCCGACGCGAAGCGTGACTATAGGTCGCAATAAGCTGCTGAACAATCGATTCAACCTTGTGCAGACATGTCAATTATTGTAGCGAACACACATATCTGTAACAGGGTTTCCGCTAGGATTTTTTCTTGCCGGTCAAACGTCCGGACATAATTTATTTTACCGGACAAATTCGAAACTTACCGGTCATGTTTCAATAATAATAATACGAATTGTGGAGAGCTCTGTGATTTTTTTATGGATTTCATAGAATTTTTGAAAACAATGATCCCTAATCATCATGTAAAAAGTATATAATATAATTGTTTGTACCCTTAAAGAGCTTTCTTATTTAACCTCATAGTTGTTGATTTTCTCACATGAATTTGTATTGTATGACTTTGTGATCCATCGGCCTTGAGCCACTGTCACTAGATATGGATATGATGATAAATATCTATGAATAAATTAATCAGTGTCAGTGGATGAAATGAAGCACAGCTCCGGTATTCAAAAAACAATCCGCCCATAAACAGAATTCATGCCTCAGCAGTTCACCCAGTATTCATGAGGCTTGTCTAAACTATAACACAGAAAACGCAGTTTTTTTTATATTTGATACATGTAAAAAATAAAAAGAGACACGTATGTCAGCATTTAGTTTTGGTTTGAACAGTTGTGTTGTTTACTTTTAATGTTTGCTCACCAGTTGCTGTATTCTAATACTGTATATCCTATGTTAAAACCATAAATATGGCGACTGCCAGAAGATCTGTAATTGTGGAGAAACTAAGACTAGGATAACATGTGTGAAACAAAATGAATCCTATTCAGTGTGTTTTTTTCTTTGAAATTGTCCTTGCACCACATGATTTTGGATATGTTTGGTATCATGCTAAGAAGAAGAAAAGAGCATTGGCATAAGAATGACAAATATTTATATTCCTAAGTGTACTATTTTCCTCTGAAGCTCAGCAGTAGCAGCTACATCAGATTGACCACAGTTGAACCTTCTCAGCGAAATCATTACACGAGACATAGGCTAAAAGTGATGTGATTTTACTGTGGCGAAGATTGGAAGCAGGCAACTGGTACATAATACCATTACTAACACTTCAAATGATTGCAACCCCCTGAATCTACAATGAAAACCCAACCCAAAAGACCAGTGTGTACTCTGCTTGAACTATCAATCCTTTATTTTGAAAAGAAAGGCATAAAGTATTTTTTCTTAAGGCTATATATAGTGATTTCAGCAAAAATAAATGCTATACTGAAGTAAATCTCATGGGCTCCTGGAAGAAAATCTATGACATTCAGTGGTCTGCAGAGTCTATTCAGGGAATTGAGTCAACACATTGGCCTCAGTCGATGTATTAGACCAGCGGTTCCCAACCTTTTTCAACTCAGGGCCCACTTAAGAATCACATTTTTTTTCGCGGCCCACTTTCCACCATAAGCAATACAGAGGCTAAATACAGTTCTGATTGGTCAATTCAGAACATGTGACACGTTTTAAATCCAGTAGAACAGACCGCTGTCAAGGACTGTAATGACCGTTGCTAAGGAGGATCAAGAAAGAAAAAGGAAAAGAGGTTCAAATAAAAAAAAATCTTAATAAGGAAATTGTTTCCACACAAATCATAATGTTTTGCAAATTATTTGGTGGCAAATATTGAATTTACATTTACACCCTTTAATATTTCATTTGGGCTTTTAGATGAAGACCGCACACAGTTAATAAATACAACTATTCTTCTGGCTAAAATACATATTTTTAAAAGTCAATCAAGGAGTAATCTTAATTTAAGGTGTTTGAAGAGTAGATACAAAATACAATTTATTTTGGAAAAAAATAAATCAAAGGGTGGCTCAACACGCCATGAAATGGGAAATAATTATCTCTAACGAAGAGTGGGATTAAAGTAACAATAAATATGCTTTTTGGTGGTTTTTGGTTGTCAACCTAAACAAATATTTTGCGGTCCACTTGCAATGCCTTCCTTGTCCGCGGCCCACAGGTTGGGAACCACTGTATTAGACTATTTATTTGAGCAGTGTTTTCGTCTAACTGGAGAAAATAGGGGAAACAGACTGAACAATCAAATAGATGTATATTCATTCAACATAATCCTATGCATGTACTCTATTAGACGGACAAAGTATCCTCATATTTTGATTCCAGGAAGGCACATGGATAATTATACCTCAAAAAGTCATATTGCATAGTAAACAATGCATAAAGGCATGCGAGATGGCATCAATCCCATATTGTGGCATCTGATTGTTTGTATCATTAGCCTGTGTATTTCCCCCTCATTATTTATCTGTCTGTCCCTGTTTATGCTCCCCCTACTTGTATCCTCAGCGGATTGTTTTGTCCTAATTGGAAAAACTGAGTTAATTATCCCCTAGTCTGTACTTGGCACATCATCTAAACCTCCCTAGAGGACTGTTTGGTTCTACTCATCGTCCTGAAGAAAAAATACAAACACTCACACTGGGGTGACTAAGGGGGAAATGGGACCAATCGGAGCAGAATTCAGAATCAGAAATGGATGTATTGCCAGGTAGGTTCACACATACGAGGAATTTGACTTGATGTCGTGGTGCATACATAAAATATAAGAATCTAATGTAAAACTAATCTTTAAGGACACTGTAATAACATATAAATATATATAATATATATATATAAAATAAAGCAGTAATTTATAGCGAAATATAATGTAATGAATTATAGAATATAAACTATGAAATAAGAATATGTGCAGTATGACCATTGTGTGCATTAATGTAATGCATATAGAGACTACGTTGTGGCTGAGGCAAAGTGTCAGTGGGGAGGGCCGGGCCTTGTTTAAGAGGCCGGTAGGGGAGGGGAAGAAACTGTTCAGGTGGCGAGAGGTTGGGACCCATATCGATTTATATGGATTGGGAATGGACAAAATCAAGAGCATCCATCATAATATCCTGCTGTCAGCATTCACAGAGATTTCATAGAGCTCATTTGAACGGCCTGCATTGGATTGCAGCTTTTCATTTCCTTACTTCAGGGTTTTACAAAAAGCTACTCTTCTGTTTGTGTTGGCCTTAATGAAACGAAACACAGGATAAGAGGACTAAGAGGACTAAGTTACCGGGGTTTGAGACCAACATTTTATTTTATGAAGGCCAACTGCGTAGGTACAGTAGATCCATGTCTACAGTCTGGATTGGCTTGAGAAGAAAATGCAAATCACCTCAATATGTTGATGTTTTAAGGTTAAAATAAACTACTGTATAGCTGGCTGCATTTCATTTAATTTATCCTTGGTAGGAAATGTTTGGCTCCCATGCTTTACTTGATCATTGCAGGTAGAGTAATGACTTCTTAATTCCAAAGTTTATCACAACACATCAATACATGAGGAGCACATTTGGTAGCGTCAGTGTTTATTGACATAATTGCTACCTAATTAGATAAATCCAAAGCTGACTGTAAGCAACATAGAAAAGCATCCGTTGGTACACGCTGCTGCTGCTTTAATACATCAAGCAACAAGCTGTCTGTATTCAACTTAATGAAACACATCTGACTTTGCTTTCACCAATAACGATGTACAACATGCCCGTGTTTTGGTAGCAGGACTTTCAAGTCAGAATAATGTTTTTGCCAAGAAAACATAAATAGAGAATCAATGGATTGATATGTCGCGCAGTTTCTACTGGGATGAATTGTAATCAATTTTGCAAAAAATAGCTGTCTTAACCATTGTTTATTATATTGTTATATTCTGCCCCAAACAGGCTGCATCAAACAAAACTTGTAGAATCTATTCTCTTCCAAGTCCTCTGAAATCTTTGTGCCATTACGCAGCTCTTTTCTACAAATGAATGATGTCCAAGAGTCATTCTAAAAAATGAATGACATCCAAGACCTGTTATAATTTAATGGAGCTTCAAGCTCTTTTCCTCTTTTGATTAAACACAAGTTAAATTCAGTTTGATATTTTCGCTCCAAGAGGCAGGAAGGCAGATTTTTGTCAAATCATTATAAACCCTCTTTGTCTTGTTGCCTATAAACCTTTGGGGCTGCACACTTGTTGGTTAAATTAACTGGATCAAACAAAAGATCGAATGATGCAATAAAACATTCAAGAAAATATGACAGAAGAAGACAAACCAAAAGACAGTTTTAGTTTGCTGCCCTCAGTTGAAACCCTATCTTGTTTATAAGTGTTGACAGTGTATTATTGCTGAAGATATCAATCTGTCAGCATCAGTTATGTCTGTCACAAAATGTCCACAATTCTCTGCTATAACAAATAACGGCAAAAATACTTCTGAGATTGATGGTATTTTTTATCATCCTTATGCAGAGAACACAAATAAACTGTAAATACAACATTTTCCTGAGATCCAAAGTGCACCCGGCTCTGTGTGAGTTGTTGCAAACGGTAATCAACACTATCAGACGAGTAAGGCCATATCTATTCTCTTCATACTTCACTTTATCCCTGCTGGGAACTGAGCAACTGCAAGTAGACTGAAAATATCTTTAAATATCACTGAAGACTAAAAAGGTATAGGGCTGAAATAATAGAATTTTTGGGCTGCTCTCTCTAGGTCGTCCTCAGACGAGCCCTCCATCGTCGCTTCCAGTCATCCCGGTTCTCCATACATCTGGCCAGTTCATTGGTACTTTGTGCTCCTGCGTCATTCTTGAGTACGTCCACGTATGTTAGTGCGGGACGTCCTCGTGACCGGTGCCCGTGTGTTGGTTCCCACAGCACCAATTTGCCGGCTGCCAGCTCTTGATGCCTTTGGCAATGTCCTGCTAGTCTCATTCTCCTGGCTGCAATTTTCTCGCTCACCCTTGGTATTCCCTCGTACAGGATCTTGTTGGTTACATGTACACTCTTGCGACTCATGATTAATTGCATCATTAAACTGCTTAAACTGATGATTACAGTTTTGTGTATGAACTGTCAGTGACAAATCCCAAACGTTTTCCAGAGGTTGACCGATATGCATTTCTTTTTGGAAGTCCAAAAATCTGAACAAAATAAATCTTCATGGAATTGTAGCTCTAATATGATTAACATGGTTGTTAGTATGTTTTGTTTTTTTAATGTTAAATTAGTGTGCTCACACATATTTTTTGTTTCCATCATCTCATTCCTATTGTAATTCTATGGATAAATGGTTATACATTATATTTAACTTCTCCTCCAAATAACCCTTTAATTCCCTGAAGCCCTTTAAAGCTTTGAGGCTGCAAATGAATCGGTGGAAGACATAGCGTATCCTTATAAAACATATTTAAAATCACCAAACCAAATGATGAAATACAACTTAACCCAATAGGCCAAAGGTAAACCATGCCTAAAGTATATACTCTTGTCAGAAAACCTGAGGTCTACCTAATCCATGTAGCCTATCACCAACTTGGTGAAGACATCTAATACAGTAACCTCAAATACAATCTAGTTTAGGGAAGAATAGAAAACGGCCATAATGTGTTCTGAGCTTTGTAGCAAACAGTACTAAATGGATATATGAGCAGAGAAAATGAGAAACTGTTGGGCAGCAGATACATTTATTGGCCCTTTAGATTTTAAAGCATTGCCTCTGTGCTCTCTTCTCTGCAAAATAGTTTTCCCAGCCTTGAGTTGAGGCTTTGATGTTGCACACCTCGGATAACTGTGATCAGATGCTCAGCGCCGCTCCAAAATGTGTATTGACTATTTGATCGTGTGTTGACTATCTCCCAGAATCCAATGCAATCACATGCTTTAGCCTAGTTAAGAACCCTGGAGTGACGATCTCTTAATAGAGGAGTTCTGTTCAAGGAGCTCGAGAGATGCAGCCAAGGAGATACTTGATAGAGTGGCTGCTTTGGAAGACTGATGAAAACGAAGAGATGCCTCGAATGTGACAGAACTACAAAGTCCCCGGCTCAGTCTCCTGGTCATAGGCAGATGTGTGTGAAAATTGGAACCTTGTAAGCTTACTGACCGATTGAGCGAGCTGTTGAATGAGCACTGCCTCACATCTGTACCTCATGCACACTGCTCACTCTCTTATCATGCATGGCAATGCACCCGGCTATGAATACCAAGTCGGATCCCCAATAAGCCTAAACACTCACCTAAGAACTGAATTACCAAGGTGAAATGTCCACTGCTCCGGCCTAAATGATCCTTAAAATCAATCTGCCACAGGCAAGGCAAAGGATTTTCCAGAGGAGTGCATCTTACCAAAGCACTGCTGCTATCTGCCTTTGGTGGTGGAGTGAGGCCTGTTAGATTAGTCTTTCTCCAGGTATGAAAATGCATTTTTAAACTGGATTTGCAGATGTTGTTTTGTCGACAATTTCATGATTAGCTCTTGGGCTTTCTTGGAAATTGCGATGCCATTTTACATGAGACCAAAGTAATGGCTCAATTTCAAAATGCTGATTACGTGGAAGTCGTCTTTTATCCAGTTTTTCCTTTGGTGTTTACTTTGCACCTCTTCCAGACAAAATCAGTTGAAATTGCTGTAAGAAACCCAATATTTCGAAGAAACATTGTAAATCTTCCATTTTGGGCCAACTTTAAATCATATTAAAAAAAGTAAAGTATCCAGTTTCCAACAAGAACAACAACAACAGATGGACTATTCTTGCTTCTCTCTTTTCTAAATAAAGCCTCACAAATCACATTGAAATGCATAAATAATGCAAGACATTACAGAAATGAAAAACAACATTTTTTAACTTTTAAAGAACAGACTATTTATTTTGGAATATATCCTAATTTATTTCTGCCTAGTAATGTTGCTCCAAGTATTTATGAAAACATGAATTGCTGCAAAATTTGTCACATCATAAAATCAACGTACTAAATCAAAAATACAGAGGTTGTTATATTTTACACCCATCTGTCTTTCTTTATAACTAGTGGGCTCACCCTGAGTGTGTATGACAAAGTGTGATGAAGTAACATCCAACATACATTTCAGGGCAGCAGCATGACTCCTGTTGATGACAGGTTATACATGACTGATGGGGCTTGTAGCAAAGGGATCCTGAACAGTACATGACAGTCTAATTGTTAAATAAACACAGCCAGCAGTACATTGAGCGATATAAGCTGAATCCTCTCAATGTGTGCATGCAAAGACTGTGACATGTGGGTATAAATGTACGGGTATATTATGGGTGTACTTTTGATGCTGTCCGTACTTCGCTTGGAAATTACTTTTTCAAAGTGGCTTTTTAAAGGTTAACTGCAAGCATTACTCAAGGATGATTAGCAACCAAGAACCCTTTAGAGGACCCAAATGTTCTTATAATGTATAACAGATGAAGCAAACATTGAAGTGCTTGCCAATTAATGAAATTATCCTTAACATTCTGCCCTGATTCAACAGGTTGCCCACAAATCCTAAGCTCCTTACTTTTGACATAATTTAGTTTTGAACCCCGGCTAACGTTCCTTGATTAGATTTATTTATTGATTGTGCAAGAGCCATGAAGGTCAGACTTTCACTTGACTCAGAGAGATTGACCTTCAGAGCAACTCTGGCACGGAGTGTTGTCTCACTTAATTTGACAGGGATCCTTTTCAGGAATTTATGTTTCTGGATATTAGATGTACTTTTTTTGGCTATTTTTTAAAACAAAAAAAATTTGAAATAGTCAATCACTCAGATTTTACACATAAAGATCAGTTTACTTGTCACCCTGAAAACAGGTGTTGAATGTCTCTTTGGCTCCCAATGGTACATTCCAGAAGTGTGAGAAAAACCCCTCTGACAATATAATCAGAGTTATCTCAAACTGGTGATGAGTGTTGACATTTTGCACAGAAATACATAGTCTTCAGTTCACCAGGCAGGAGGTCTCAACAAATGGTGCCATTCATAAGCATTATGAACAATGTAGGATCCAGTGTTTTGGTAGCTTAACCTGTAGTTAGGACTGAACGTCTGGGTATATTTATGCCTCTGTTCCTTTACTTCAACATGGTTTAACCCTGGGGCATCACAAATAGAATAGGAGTAGAACAGACATTATTTATTCAAATCAACGTGGAGTGATGGTCAGAGCAGCAAACATTTTAATGTGAACCATTTTGTATAACCTTTTTTACAAATTGGTTTGGAAGCAAGTTGCTGACTCACAGTGGTTATGTTTTGCAGTAGTTCCTCAATTATGCATTTAACCTGTTAAACCCCTTGCCCCTGCGGGCGGCGGCAAAACACAACAATATTCACGAAACTGTGTCTCAGGGCGCACTAACATTTAATAACCTCTTAATGTGTCATACCCACTTAACAGGAAGAAACTCAGCTAACTGACGATATGAACTATTCTTACCTAAACAAAACACAACTCTGACGCCGAGCATCTGTATTAGCACTAAGCGAAAGAGTGCTAACGCACTTAGTACATAACTCACGGTAGCGATATTTTATACTTCATGCAATCTGCATAATGAAAGCTGATATTGCACAGATTCCAATGGTATAAGTATCATCACTGTGCGAGCTGCTATGAGAGCTACGAGAGTGTAAGAGAGCTTCCGGTTTTGGGCATGCTGGCTGCGCATCACTCTTATTCAACAATGGTAATGTTTGGATTGATTTAGGAACTTCCCCTTGATTCTATTGCCTCTAACGGTTCAAAAGAGGTGTCAATCCTCAACATCAACCGAGGGAGCCCAGAGATATGGCAAATACACCCAAATGACCCCAGAGGTGGGTTTTTTTTCTAAACCTCTCTAAAAAGGTCACATTTCACTTGTTTTGCATCAATCTTGATACAGGGTACTTATTATATGTTATAGTTTGGATTCCTAAAGCTTTTTGTCTACTATCCCATCATTCAAGGGTGGTTTTTACTATAAGTAATGTTTTTTTTTTTTACTATGTTCAATCGGAATTTACTTTACTTGTCTATATCCAACTCACAGGTTTATCATTGCTTTGAGAAAAAAGATGATTAATTTACCCCTTTTATGCCCCTTTCACACCAACGCGGTTCCAGGGCCGGTTTGGAGCTAGAGCATGATAAGCACCGGTTTTTCCTGTTCACACCGCAGCAGCACCAAAAGATTGTCGTTCTAGAAGCAAGAACCGCATACGTCACGCTTAAGTCGGAGGCGGGGGCAGGGGCGGGATTAACCTGAACAATAACAGTTTATGGCGAGTACGGCAAATTAAAGTTGTAACAAGTAGCAGCGCTGACCAAAGTGACTAGAACGCAACCACACACTTATTAAAAAAAACACACTTTATAAAGTCAGGCAACACAGGCTTTGTGTGATTCTGTTTATTTGTACCTTACGTTGACCATCCGTTCGCTGTCATTGATCATTGTGGAGAGGAGACAGACGTTTTGTTTTGTATTATAGCAGCTATCGGATGGAATCAATACATGGGCTGCACAGGTTGTCATGTCCGACTATCACAAGTAGAATCATAATGAAAAATACGCTGGTAAAATGTGCCTGTAGAAAACGGCTTATGCCACAATAGGATAGCAACAAGTAGTCAATATAGTCAGTTTAGCTTCGGTTGCTATGCTAACATCACCCATTTTATACCAGAGAAACTTTCATAACAGCGTTGTGATGCCAAACAGCGGGCAGCACTGCAGCAGTCGGTAAATGCCGCTGAAACACATTAATAAACAATGAACCACGGCACTCTGGAGAAAAGTATAAGGGTTGAGAAGTTTTTATTTAATTTGGCTTCGTATGATTAAAAGCAACACGATCATCAACCCGACGCCGTTGGGGAGAAAATGAGCGACGTAAACGGTGACGTCATGACGCAGCTGCAGCAGCACCACTCGGGCTCTGGGCGATGTGGACAAAACAGAGGCTGAAAAGAAAAACCGGTTCCAAACCAGAAGAGCGCAAGCACGGAGCTAGAACGGGAACCGCGTTGGTGTGAAAGGGGCATTAGAAGTGAAGATATAGTCATTTTTTCTGGGCATGTCATTTTCGAGCCTGAGACCTGAAAAACAGGCTTGGGGTTTAACAGGTGCTAACATTCCAAAGTATAGAGAGCCAGAGTAAATCAGTAACATGTAACTAATACCTTTGCTCCTAAGAAGGAAAAGCTACCTATTCATCTGTCACTGCCGTTGATAAGTGTTATCAGCATAACATACCATTGCTCTATGGTTACAGAGTGCCTCTTTTAAGCGATGCAGTGTAAATGTTGTTGAACAGCCACCGCTCTAGCCACAAGTAGTAATTACAGGAAATCAGCACGCAAATTCTATGTTGCTTTTTAGTTCCCTGTTGTGATGAAACTAATGCAATTATTATCCGTCACATAGAATTGAAATGAATAAAGTGTCATAAATCATTAAACAAACCAAGCAATGTGTATTACAAGCTATATCTACCTATAGCTAATATACCATGGGCTTAACACCATCGTTTATTGAATACAATTGTTAAAAACGTTTTGCACATCTACATTTTTTCCACATTGTGTCTGATTTTGGTTTTCATCAAGACACTGAATACATTATACAATTTGACATTTAGCAAACCCATCTATTAATTTGCGCCCATACTTTTTGATGTAATGCATTACTGTCTCCCTTTTTGAAGAAACTAAATTAATCAGGATTATTAATCATTGCGGTATCTGTAATAACATGCTGTGAGTGTCCTTTGAATTAGCAATCAAAATCATTTGACATTTGTCCTTGCATGCTGACATATGTAACACTCTTGGCCATTTGCTTCCTCATCAAGCGGAAAACGGGGAACAATTGCTCCAAGCTTCCACTGTCATCTAAAAAGTCATTCACCATTTCAAGGTTAATGGCAACTCACTTTGAGGGATTTAGGCAACTGGGATGGAATTTGTACAATGTCACACTAGCTGTTATAAAAGATTGCCGCCCAGAGACAACACATTAAACAATAAACCTTCAGGTTTCTGCAAATAGTCTGATCAAAGGAGCTCAATAAAGTCCAGTGATGCTTTATTGACCTTTTCTGGAAGATTACTTGCCCCAAGATTAGATTTTGGGAAATGTGACAGTGCTGTGAGCCTTCGGATTGTGACATAAAAAACATAATTTGCACTCTGCACTCAGGGTGTGAACCTCATTTAGCTGATGGAATATCTCCTAGGTGGAACAACCGTATGCATTTGTTGCATTAAAATAATGGAAATATGTTAAAACATGAGCTTCTTTGCATCACTGGGATTGCATAGCTGTGCACTTTGAACAGTTATATAGCTTATATAAACACATAAACATGTCACTCCTGTACTCTCTCATGTTTGTGGGTGTAGTGCACTCCGACATGACTGTATGATAGCTGTCAAGTAAATCTGTCAGGGCGTGAATACATGATAGTCATTGTTATAAGAGAGGATTCAGCAGCAGATGCTTGCAAAACAACTCTCTACTTGGTGGTCAGGCATGCTTAACAGTCTCTAACAAGGCACCGGAGAAACACTCTGTAGGAGCAAGACAAATATTAAAATGGAAGGGATGGAAAAATAGAAAAGTAACAACACTAGTACTGTTTAGATGAAGAGCAAGGAAAAAACTGCTAACTATACTGTACAGCACATGTGAAGCAGCTGTGTAGACAGGTGGTGGATCACAGGGGAGTCACAGAAGAAGAAACAAGGGTAGGTGTGGCTTGACAGGGTTTAAAACAACAATCTGTGCACAACAACAACCAAACAATGCAAAATGAGGTATAGACTCTTGAATCAGAGACAACGAGGAGGGTTAAGGAGAAAACATTTAAGTTATAAGTAAATCATCTCAAACTGCCATTCTAATGCATTAATAATTTTGATTATTATTTCCATTTCTGTTGAATTTTACTCATTTAATTGAATGTCACAGTCTAATCTGACTTGTAATGGTGATTATGCCATTCCTTCATAATGTCATATAGTAGTATGGTGAATAGTATGTCACATTTGAGCCTTATACTCAACTTTAATATTTTTTTTTTTCTTAACGGCCTAGTGCACTCATTAGAAAACATCAAAGTACTCAAAAGTACTTCTACTGCTACTATTAATCATCATAATAATACTATTGCTAATAATTATAACAATTTATAGACATGTGATTATTCATTCAATCTTTTAAGCCAATTTGTTGGACACAATAGGACACCATAAGATGTCTCTTTCAGTTTTCGGTAGTTATGATATGTGGGCATATTTATCAATTTTCACACACATTTGTAGACTGAACTAAACTGAAGAAATCAACCAGCATTACACTGAAAACAAGGTTTTGCAGCCTTGAAATTCTCAGTACTGTCCTTTTGCATTTGATTGAATTTAATTATTTTTGTACGAGTTGTAAAAAAAGTTATCACCATAGAGAAACACACTACAAAGACTAAGAAATGGAGAGGCAGAGAAAATAACTCCCATTTCCCCAAGCCAAATTATCACTTAAAGGTAGGATGTTGATCAATAGTGTGTGTGTGTGTGTGTGTGTGTGTGTGTGTGTGTGTGTGTGTGTGTGTGTGTGTGTGTGTGTGTGTGTGTGTGTGTGTGTGTGTGTGTGTGTTCTCATGAGTGCCTTTTGATGAAAGCAGATTCCTAACTCAGTCCTGTTTCCATGCGCTTCCCATGAGGCCTCATCTCAGGGTTAAAGCTTCAATTCTGAATCTGCTGTACTAAATAAGCGTGCACCGTGTCTCTTCTCCTGATGTAGTCCTCTGCTCTCATGTGATACTGTGGACATTCGAAAACTACCTCAAGGCCAGTCGCTCCAATGGAATAAATGGAATCAGTATCATACACAGGCTCAGTGCTGGAAAATCAATATACACTGCATTCTAGATACGCCGCGGACTCTTTCTTTCCTACACTGCAGGTGATATTTCCAGGAACATTACCAGTGTCATATGGAGTTTCTGACCCCTGAGTAATGTCTACAACTATTTTGTAATTGGCATTCCACCCAAACATTCTCCGATATGCCTGCTGTATAATATCAGCTGTGCTACTGTAGTAGCTTGGCTGTAGGCATGGCAATGTTTTGGACGGTCTATTGGCTGCTTGGTTATTCCAACCCTTTTGTCGAGTCCAACATATTTCAAGACATATTGGACAGATTGCTACAAGATCTTGTACAGACATTTATGGTCCTGGTAGGATAAAAGCTAATGACTTGTGTTATCCCCTGACTTGTGTAGAGCCACCAGCAGCTCGTGTTTTTCACTTATCCTGTAAAATACAACATTTAAGGGATGCAATGGAAAACATCATTTGTTTTCAATGGTTTTAACTTCCCTGATCCACCATTAGGTCACACTTGTGCTTTTCAGTGAAATATCTGCAAAGGTATTATAACAAATATTGCCTCGTCATTTGAGATATGCATGTTTCATTTAGGACTAATTGCAATGAACAAAGGGTCCAATAATTCAATATGTTTCGTAACAAAAACCTGCAAATAATATAGGATTCCAATCAGCCTGCAGCTGTACTTTGTGTTTAGTGCTTATGTGCAAATGTGACCATGCTATTAAGCTAACATGGTAAACATGATACCTGCTACACCAGGTATAATACAGCTCAATGCATTAACTCAATGCATATATGTGCATTATAACAGGCTAATAGAGCTGCTAGCATGGCTCCAGACTCTCTAACCTCTTTGAATATTTAGTTGAATTGTAATTGTTGCTCAAATGTACACATTAGCAATGAGAAACACAGATTGAAACAATGTTATATCAAGAAAAATACGAGATCTGGTGACCTCACTACTGTAAAACAGATGGCTAAAAGAAAAAAATCTCACCACAAGTCAAATTTCTACATTGTCCTTGTTTTCCCAGTTTTAAAGATATAGTCAATTTTTTTTCTTTTTTCCTGATGATATAAAGGGATTCTCTCCATATTAGGATTGAGGTCAATAATTAACTTTCAATCTCAACTCTCTCAAATGGTTTCCACAAAACTGAACATTAAGAAACTGTGTATTTCCTTTCACCTTTATTTCCTTCTTTGGATGTCAGGTATACGCAGAACATAATTCAAGAGGAATTGAGAAATAATTAGGGCTCATGTTCAATGCAGTGGATTATTTTACTTGGGAATTGTTGAAGTCTAAGAGGTTGTTTTTCTGACAATGACTGACAGCAAGTGACTTCTTCTAAGGAGAGGAAAATGCCCGGGTATCTAACTATGTAGAATAAAGCAGAGAGGCATGCAAGGGCCCAATTTCATTCTCTCAATCTTAAAAAAACACACTATATACTTCAACTCTGTTCTGTAATAAGAAGCGGTAATGAGAGCAGAAAGAAGACTCCCTGCCACCGTGAGTGATTTATTTTTTACCTGTCAGTATTATGCAGATTGCAAATAGGATATGCAACCCAGCATGTCCGGGTTTAAAGGCGTCTGGTAATCAACCAAAATAATAGCAGCAAGCCACATTTCTAGCAATGCCCTCAATTATTTTTTGGAAAGAAGTCTAGCCTCCATTACCTTTGTAATCAGCACCTGTTCTTTGTTTGTGTTTCCTCTCTGCCTGCTGTATTTAAGTCTACCTCGCTATATTTTACAGTTTAATGGATTAATTAACCTTCAGATTAATAGAGTATACCATTTTCATAAACAAAACTGGCCTAGATTCAGGGGTCTAAATGTGAACTGGTGCTATGTCTTACGGATTGTTGAACTGCATATCGGACAAAACAAGATATTGTGTTATACCAGTACATTTTATGAACCAAATGTCTTATTGATTAAACAAAACGTATTAAGCAGATAAATCTATGATTGTTATCTCTCTTTCAATATACCAAGAGTCGTATCTTAAATAAAATGGCAGACACTGCCATTCTTCTCTTTGCTTATTGACATTCAGGTAGAGTTTGCAGCTTCTATATTGACTGTTATACTCTTTAATGTCATGTCACTTATTTAATAAATGGGAATGAGGGACATCTGAATCAGCTCAAAGCCCTGCTCAGAGATCCTATCTGTGATATTGTACCAAAACAACAATGTTCCCCCGAACTCTCACCTGCAGTTGTCTTTATCCAGATGGATAAAAGCACACTCCCTCTGGCCACTTTCTCGCCTTTGCTTTGTTATTTTTTCTCACATGGCAACCGTCTCAGTATGCAAGGGATTCTCTTACATGACGCGTTTAGGTGTTAAAACTAGAGCAAACAATTCTTCAGTGGCTTGTGAGATATGTTTGCTTTTGTGTTATCTTACATTGAAAATGAAGAGGAGTCGGCTTTGTATTTTATTTATTGCAAGATCAGAATGTGTCTGTATATTGTTCAGTATAACAAATTAAGGCCAAGCTACAATCTTGAAAGTTGTATTGACTGTTAGCAAACTTCTCTAATTGTATTCAGGACTTCATTTTGTGACATTTACAAGCCCGGCATTACTCCTCTACAAATGTATCTTAATTTAAAACTAAATTGTGGTGTTTAAATCTATCCTTGAAGGACATGTTCAGTAATAACATGTTTTGCTAAGATGCACACTTTTGACAGGCATATAACTAACTCTAATTCATGTGTTTGTCCTCATGTTGCGGGTCATTTACGATAAAGTTAGTCTACTGCAGTTTGGCAGGCAGTTAAAGGACACTGAATGTGTTTTATTTTAATCATCCCCTAAGTAGCATAACATGCCTACTCCATGAGCACAATCATTATTTTGTGGGTTAATAACCAGGGTGAAACGGTTAATTACACAGTGGATAGGCCTCCTGTACTAAACTGTGGCATAGTGGGGTTTTTTATATCTTAAAAGATAAACATGTATGAGTTAATTGCTTAATAGTCTAAGATCTCTAGACTTCTTACATAAAATAGTTTGTCTGAGGTGACAGTAGTTAACATCTAATAAGATAATCAAAGTTTGTTTGAACTTCAGTTCACCTCCAGGGATTTCCAGAGAATCTGAAAGGTCTGTTAAAAGAAGTCTTGACCTTTAATGAAAAATGTTTGAAATATATTAACTCAAGGTCCATTACTCGTTTTTTCCATGGCTTTTAGCTGCACTTCAGTCATCATCCTCTAATGGATTCATTGATGTCTCAGTTCATGTCATGATCTTCGTATGGTACTAAGTTCATGTCAGGACTCCTGAGGCATTTGGATGGCAAAAGAAAAACAGAAAAAGCTTGACCAAACTTTGAGAAGTTTGTTAATTGTCTGTATCAAATTGATTTGTTAAATAACTAATGTACATGGACGGGAAAACATAATTCGTAGTCCTTGTTAAACAGAGTTATACATATAATTGGGGGACATCTTAAAGGGCCTCCCTACATTTGAAGTTTACCTGTCTGTGCACACGGAGACCGACTGTCGTCCGGTGATCTAACCGCCTTCTGGAAAAGCTTCACAAGTACGTCGGTACGCAAATGCGCTTTGTGACACAAGTGACGGTAAACATTTCAGATTGTTGCCGCGCATGCGTACCTGCGTACCAGTTATGTGCACCCCTGGTTATAAGGCAGTTCAGTTATTCATATTAATGGAAGATACAAAAATGACACATGCAGACACACAACATGATGAGTTCTCATTCATAACACTCCATTCGATGTCTCACTATGGGATGCGCCTCATCGCGAACAGAAGCATCAATCTCATTTACGCCAATTCTGATTGGCGGGTGATCTCGACGTCAGCGTCAGGGAATCCACCCCCTATAAGTAGCTTGCGCTACGTTGCATGCGTCATTCAAACACCTCTTCTCGCTTCAGAGCACATCTCTTTTTCGGCAGCCGCGCAGCTTAACTGTCCACAGACGGAACCAAGCTATCCTAGCTAAAAATTCGGTCGACGGGCGCTCGCAAGCTACCTTTAGATATTCTTCGAAGAGAAGATTGTAGGTACTAACACACCAGTTAGTGCCACATTCGACCTCACCCTTTTTCCTTTTTCTCCGGAAATCGAAAAGGTAAGGTTTTGACTTAAGCTAGCAGCACACCTGTTGCTAGCTTACCCTCCTTGCTACCGACACCACGCTAGTGAGGACGCTTTTTTCTTTCTTCTCCACCAGAGAAGAATAGGATTAAGTAAGAATATTAACACACCAGTTAATATTCTTCGGGAATAAATCCTACACCGTCGTCTTTTCTCCGGATTAACGACAGGTTGGAGAGGATTTTTCTCGGCTAACGCACCTGCTACGAGCTGATTTACCGGATGGAAATCATGACATGAGGGCGTCCTCCACAGAGATGGAGCCCCGCACTGTGTCGGTCTGGGGCTCATCAGTGGTAGCCGCTGCAGAACCGGAGCCCCGCCCCGCAAAAGCTCACTTTTGTCCGCTTTTACAGGCTAGACGTCTCTACTCCCAGTGTGGCTCGAGCAGTGCTGGGCCCCCTGCTGAGTTAGAGCTCTAACTGTAAGGTTCTGGTTGGTCTTGGTGACTTTCGAGATAAGCTCGTCTGGCAATACGGGAGTTACGATTTCCCATAGTGAGACATCGAACGGAGTGTTACGAATGAGAACTATAGGTTACTTACGTAACCCCAGTTCTCAGAGTAACATGAAGTGAGATGTCTCACCAGACGGCCCTCCTTGCTATGGTGAAGCGAGAAGAGGTGCTTATTTTGAATGACGCATGCGACGTAGCGCAAGCTACTTATAGGGGGTGGATTCCCTGACGCTGACGTCGAGATCACCCGTCAATCAGAATTGGCGTAAATGAGATTGATGCTTCTGTTTGCTCCGCGATGAGGCGCATTCCCATAGTGAGACATCTCACTTCATGTTACTCTGAGAACTGGGGTTACGTAAGTAACCTATAGATTCACACTGGAGGGGGGAAACAAGACCAAAAATGGATTACAATTATTGATGGATGCCTATTGTAAGAAGGATCTCACATACTGTCTTCTTAGGTCCTAATGATATTCTGTTAATGGAAATTACAACAACTTCTATGGTGTTTTAAGCTTCAGTGAGTCATTTCCCAGCTCTCAAATGACAAAGTATCCCTGCTGAAGTACAGACATGTGCAGACTTAAGAGCCCTTCTAATTGTGATTGGTCAACAGCAACATGACAAGGGTATCGGCTTGATTAATGCAACGCTAGCTTCCTCATTTCAACCCATCACACAGAGGGAGGGTTATCCAGTCATGAAGGACATTTAAAACAAATCTGTTTGAGTTCTCTGCTATTAGGCTTGACTGAGACTCCAGCAATTAGTATGCATCATTTGTAATACTTTTTCTACATGGAAAATGTGTTCTTTGAGGCCAAAGGGGCAGTAATTTCTACAACTTGGAGATTTGTTTCCCGTATTAAATGGAAAAACAGAACAAATTACACGTGCAATTTGACAAACCAACACACTCACACAAGCTCGCCTTAGGTTTATATGAATATCCTTTTGTCAGCTCCCTTGAGGTTAAACATGTGCACACTCCATGGTGTAGACCTCATTGCAGTCCATTAATATAATAAATGAACACGGCTCCATGCATGTTGTTTATCATGCACAATCCAATGAGCACAAGAGGCTGTGATTCAGCAGAGCAAACCTTTCCAACCTTCCAATTACGTTTTATAGTTTTTATTATTTAGTTTCTGCAGATGCTGTTGCCAATTGATCTACCTACGAGTGTTTGTCATTACAGAAATTCCAAATGTAATTTTACGCAGTATGATTGTCCTATTGAAGAAGGTTTTTTGGCAAGGTTGGAGTGTTTAAATTGATTTAGAAAAAAGGTAATACATTACGTTTACAATGTAGCCCCCGATTTTGACACATTGAGTTCCTTTTGCTCGATTTTGGTAAGAGTTCCTTCCCCAAGATTTCAAGCAAAATGCACTGGAAATGAACAGCTGTATTCCTTGTGTAACAACTGTCCCTCATTACGATCTTTTGCAAAGGGTACTTGGTTTAGAGCGATGAAACACACTCTTCTGTCACACTCTGTGATGAGATGCAATGATCATTTACACAAATTATAAGTAGATGCAAACAGATAAGGTAGATCTGTCTGAAAGCTGGAAACAGAATGAAATGGCCAGGCTGTGTGTGTGTGTGTGTCTGTGTCTGTGTGTGGTGGAATATGGTCAATAGAAGGTCAAACACAAGATTGCACTTTGAATTATGTATCAACTCGATCCACCAGAAAATACATTATAGTCAAACCAGCAGCCGCGCTCTCCTAAACTGAAAGAGGTTCTTCTGTTCAGACAGAATCTGCTGCAGGGGCCAATCTTTTAGTTATTTTTTTATTGTTGCAAACTGATGCATCTTTGGGATTTCTGGTATTTTAAGATACGAATACCTGTCCAAGCATTCATTAGTGTGTCTCTTTAAAATCGTCCGGAACTAAGGGTATACTGTGGGTCAGCCAATTAACTGACGAAAGTCTAAACAACATTGTCTTTGGCACTAGAGTGATTGTTTGAGTTTCAGCCCATTGTGGTCAGCCTTCAACTCAATTATTTTCCAGGTATCTACAGTTAGATGTGAGCTGCTTTGTGGTCTGTATATAAAGCCATACAAAATGACATTCTGAACAGCAACATGGACTTACTGGAGCAAAGCATACCAAATAACCTTTCATCTTGGGAGATTGTCTTAGGCTTTTACAATATCCATTTCAAAGACAAAAACATACTGTCCTTTCTTCATAATAGCACTCTGCCATGTGCTGTCATGTATCACATAACAACTTCAAAAATGTACTTGATGTCATTGTGAGACTGGCAAGTGAGCGGCCCGACCAAAGTAAGGATGCAGAGCCATAATGTCCAAATACAACCCGGTGTGGGCATTTAATAATCATTGGACATAATTAACAGTCGTATTAACAGCATCAATCATCCATATGACTGTCTCCAGCACTATTCCCCCACCCAATGAGCCTACCACGCCACCTTTTATAGGCCCAACAATTGGACTGTACCATCAAAAGGGGTGGTATGTGCAAAGATGGTTAGCTCAGATAATGAAATCAGTTAAAGAAAAATAAACATTACTTGAAAATAACAAACATCTATTAATTAAATTATAACTAGTTAATGTATGAAAGGAAAAATATTATAAACCAACATCATCAATGTACACGATATAAAACCACCCCTGCCTCCATCCTGCTCTTTAACCCCATCCGGAACGATAAAAGAGGGTTCGCCGTTTCCCCGGAGACTCTTTACGGTGACGGACCTAGGGACCGGAGACGGGAGAACAGGTCGAGGTGAGTGTTATGATGTCAACTACGGCAGGGACAAATATATAACAGAAATGTACATTGCTTAGTCTAAACATCTAATGAATTACTAGAAACGCTAATCACACTTTGTTCACCCATAGGTTGGCGTGCCAATCCAGCCCCCCCGACATTAAGGATTAATATGTGTTCCCATACTGACGTCAACCATTCAATAAAACAGGTTTTCAACGCCACACAAGCTCTTGTCATCTTTTATACATAAAATGCTTCCTGTGCGATGTTTTACCGTGGAACAAATGAATATGCTTCGACAATAGTGAAGCTATATAATACGTAACAGTCATGAAGCATTCACAGGGCTCAGTGTGCTAACATACGTACTGTTAGATTTCAAAGATGGCCATATACCAGTATTATCCATTGCAAACTGAGTATTGGCATTCAAACAAGCATTTTTGCTGACCCTCTCACAACATGCATTGCTGATGCTAATCCAGAGACACTAAAGTTCATGAGAACAAACATCACTAAAAGCAGGTAATAAGATGAGAGCATTTTTATTTCCATGACTACAGTCGTTTGAAACCTCCAATCCATTTTTCGCCCATTACAGCTAGAGGAGTTCTTTGTGTCCAATCGAGCCGTGCAGGTCACTGAGTTGCTTCCAGCTAGGAACAAACATGAATCCCCTCTTCAACATCAATCGGATGAACGGCTAATGATAAGGTTCATCAAGTTAATAGAGCCGGACACAACACAAACACTAGAGCTGATGGGCTGTCAGTGGGCTGAGCCTCCATGTTTGATGAACATAGGTTGACAGTTTGTTTGGTGTGATGGGGCCTCGAGTAGCTGCTTACCGGATTTCTGCTTCACTGGCCTCTGTGGGAGGGATGCACCAATCGGATCCTTTGGAGTGGACACACCTACCTTATTCAAGGCCCTGAAAATCACTACCCTGTCACTCAACAATTTAGTTCATTTTCTTTGTCTATATCCCCTAAATTGTCTGACCTTGACTATACTGACTTGTGTGACAAACCTTTTACTTGTTTCTCTACTGAAGGGAGAAATGTCCCTCAAATCCGAGGTTAATTAAAAGTTGTAATTATTATACTATCATTTAAATTGTAAACACGAGTGTACAGTGTTTTGATGTTATCAGAGCCCTGGAGCTTACATATCTCTCCACTAGCTGACATATACCAATAGCAATACCAATGGATGTCATTGTAACTTTTACAACCAGTTTCGCTGTTTCATAAAAACGGAAAAGAAAACACGATTCTAACGACATTAGTGTTTGGGATGTGTCTGCTAGTCACCCATTTGCACAACAGATACCTCATTTGGGTAAAACATGTATTTCCATCCTGATGTGCAACTCTCTTTTAAGCCTAGTGCAAGTGGTAGTGATGGGATAGGACAAGGCCTGTCATATTTTCATAGAGCCATTATTTTACTAAATGAAGGGGCACGTGTAGTAGTAATGTGCTTCCAGCCCTGTTTCCGAGTGTTTTTTGTTGTTTTACATCTTTTTTTTACAGCTTTAAGTATGTATATCATGCCAAATAATCTGAGATTAGAGAGGGTGCAGTGGTAAAGTGCTATTTTTATAAGTGGGGAGTAGACCTAACACCCTCTAGGGGGAGGGTCCTCACCTCCTCTAGGGGGGTCCGGGGGCATGCTCCCCCGGGAAGATTTTTTTTAAAATATTGAAGTTAAAAGCATCAATCTGGTGCACTTTGAGAGCAAAATGAAGAGATCTATGGATCCATGTGCTCTTTGCTTGATTCATGCCTTCCCAGTCCCTTATCACGTAGCCTATAAGAGCATGGCGCCAGTTGTTGTAGCCAGTTGTGGTGAAGGCATCTGACTTACTTGAACCGAAATGTCTACATGCATAGCAGAAGATGGCATATTTTTTACATGAATATTCCAGCCAATCTCTGTTTTGAAACCATGATCTGCAAAATGAGCGCCTTACCCCACTGTACAGGCGAGTTGGGTACTTTTTTAAATATACCTGGGCAGGCTCTGTTTTGCCGAGGTCCTCTGGCACTTGCGGGCCGCTGAGGGGTGGTGGTGTTTGGGGCAACGAAGACGGCTGCGGCTGCTCCGCCTCCGTGGGCGAGGCGGGCAAGGCCGGCGAGTCGGGCGTTATTGTCCACGACAGTGGCCGCGGGTAACGTAATGTCCCCATGATCTGAACTGTTATTACCTGCAGTAGATGCAGTGTTACTGCTGGCATTAAGGGCTGGTTGTTTTAATCATTTTCTGATGTCCATCACCGACTACTGTGTAAGCACCTTGCAGATGACGAACGTGCAGCGGCACAGGTCACACACACCTGACATAACGTTACTTACCGTTTAAATTGACCAAATAAATGCAGCAGACAATGTTATTCAACCACAATTACAATTTATTTTATTTCAACTACATTCTTCTTATTATTATTACTACTATTATTATTCATATTATTATTATTATTATTATTATTATATATGTAATGTTTTTCACTATATATATTTTTTTTTCACTTTTCATTTTTCAAATGAGGGTGCATAACGACTCAACTGAGGGTGCAATGCACCCTTATGCACCCCCGTAGAACCTGGCCTGGAGCAGGTATATGTCTTTAGTGCTACAATATGTGGGACAATATGTGATTGTTGTTACCTTTTACCTTACATTAAAACAGGGGTGTCAAACTCAATTTCCTCTCGGGCCACATTAGCATCATGGTTGCACTCAAAGGGCCAGTTTTATATATAAGACTATATAAAAATACATATATAAATATTTAATAATATAAAATAATGTATTATATTACATTATTGCATTAGATTATTATCGGATAGGGTAATAACTATATCATTAACTATGTCTGAAAGCAGAAGTCTAGGGCAAATAATTGCAAGTCCCTTCAGTGAGAATGTCACAAAATGATTTAAAAAGAAAAGCCAAATTCTGAAGAAAAAGCAAGTCAAAATCAAAAAAAGAAGTGACATTTAGAACAGAAGTGACATTTAGAAAAAAAAGTAAATTTTTGAAGAAGAAAAGTCAAATTCGGAGAAAAAAATGCATATTTGAGATGCATTGTGGGACATGTAGTTTATGGGCAACGTCCTTCTGTAAATCGGCATGTAACCATATAATAAACATATTATATTATTTGCAAGCTCTTGTGGGGCCACAGAAAATGAAGTCGTGGGCCGGATTTGGCCCCCGGGCCTTGAGTTTGACACCCCTCCATTAAAAGTTCCCTGAAAAATAAGTGCTAGTATTGTATTCTGCAGTTGAATGCACCTGTATACTCTGTGGGGTAAACTTAATTCAACATCCCACACACCCTGCTACGATGTAGCTTTGAAGTATAGTGCAACCCCACATCACTGCTGCAGCAGGGATGTGGAGAGAGCATGTAGTCGCAACTAGTACACAAGTACTACTGGGACATATATCTTAGGCACTACTAATCATTCCCTGCACGTTCCCTACATCTGCAGACACTCTGCTCATGTATGTATAGAAGGAAGTGTGAGTATATCGAGTGGTTGTATGACTGTGCAGCTCTTTCTAGATGTGTTGATCTACCTTGAACTAATCAGATCCATTCCTCTGACTTGTGTCACAACATCCTTCTTATGAGTTGAAAGAGGTCTGTATAGGGTTAAGGAACACGTATTCGGCTATCACTTAAGATGAGGGGGTTAGGGTTAATATGGGCTTGGACACCAGTTAATTACTATTTCATTGTTACACAGTCCCCCCCCCCACCTTTTCCCCCTGGTAAACACAATCACCAGCTGAACCCAATAATATCATTTTAAACAAGGATTAATCGTGGATGTTGTTTTGTTTTCTGTCTTTCTATTTGCTACTCTCCACTGAGACTGCTTTACAAATTGCAGCGCTGGTGAGCTGGGAACATACTGCTCTCGCTCCTGGAGAGAACTTGATGAGTCTATAGTCCTCAGTTAGAAATGTCTCGTCTTACAGTAGGTTTATCGGTGACTGTTAGAGAATACAAAATGTTGTGATGTTGCCTAAACATGAGGTCATGTGTTTATCATGTCATCAACCAGGCTAATGCTATTGTCAGTATTTGCTATGTCTTTCCTGATGTCAGATGTGCTATTTGACTATATTTCACTTTATTATAAAAATATCTTTCTGAAATGTTTCTTCTTCCAAGCTTGCACACTAATCCGCATACATACCATAACAAAACAGCAGGCGCTGTGAATAAGTTCCTGCAGTGCAGCTGATTAAATCGTTCAATTCTACAGTGAGAGCTTTGTTTACACAGGTAGACTGAGTCCTACTGTGAAGCCAAACTCTGTGTCTATGTTTGAGTAAGAAACTAAATAATGACTCTAAATATTGTCTTCTGTTTACTCTGATGGCGGAACAAGGAGTTGATATTTGTTAAATACAAAAGTCAATGTGTCTGATATAATGTTAGCAGCCAAAGACAACTATAACATGTTGTTAAATGCTGTTTTAAAACGTGTGAAACAAAAGCATTTGACCCACAGCTTTATGATAAAAGGAGACACCAATATAACATGCAGTTATTACATACAGCAAAACACAATGTATAGATTGAACATAGTATCAGAGACTTCTAAGAGGGTAAATGCACTGTTGGTCCTTCATCAGATATACTCTTTTTGTGCGCTCCAAGATGAAGCAGGGTTCAGTGCCTTAGTTCTCGAAGAAAAACACTTGTTGAATCTTTGTGTTAACTGGAGGAGGATAAGAGTTGGACTGGGAGACCAACAAAATATATATTCATGTGTGTTCTTCAGATTAACAAGGACATTATTTCCATGCCACTCCAAAAAGAGTTGAAAATGTTTGATTATCTATAACTTTATTTTTAGGAAGCAAATGGTACCACTGAATGTCAACCTGCACAACCAAGTGTTTAATTTTAACACATTTGGCTAACTGTAAATACAAATATTTTAAATGTAATAATGTATTTAACTCCAGTCCGCTCTACATTTGCATTATTATCCTGCATTTTGTGGAGAAATATTGCAAAATTAAACATTCAGTTTATCTCTGATGGTCTTAAGAGCTATTATGAATGTGAACAGATGTCTCCTGACAAGTAACATAATTATATATTTAATCTGTGTCCCTTGAGGGACCTTTACATTTGTATATGTTTATATTACATTTTGTGTATTGGCATACTGTAGCATTAATGCTACATGTAAAGATTACATTTACTGAGAAGACTGATTCAATATTTTCTAACATAAGTCTACTAATAGACATCTGATTTATTTATTAGCATGTTTATAATTCAGCTTAATTAAATTACATAAGATTTAAAATGTCATCTCAGTCTCAAGTTTTCTCAGTCTGACAAAGCATCGCCGCCTGTAGGCATATGAGCTCACTATTTTGTCACCATGGAGACAGTGGGCAAATGCTTATTGACAACTCTTACAGAGTGGTTATCTGTTAAACAAATAGAGGACATTAATTAAGATGACAGGCTTAACGAATGCAATAAATAAAGACAGTCCTAGCTGTTGTCATGCGAGTGGGTTTTCTTTATTTAATTGTTTTTATTACTTGCTTATCCTTATTTCTTAATATAAAATTGAGGATCAAAAGTTAAACTCAAAGTTGTATACGAGAAACTTTAAAGTGTCACCAGCCATATCAGCCAAGTTATATCATTATCAATTTGCATAAGTTAAAACTGATAAAGTGATAAATACTGTACACCCAATGTGAGCATGTTAATGTTAAAGAGGATACTTGTGGCAAAGTAACTATTTTGAACTTCAGCCTAAAAATCTCTTCCTTTATGTTGTCTCAAGTCATAGCATGTAATTCCTTATCATATAGCAACATAAAGTTAACTTACCTTACAATATTTTCTTTATTAAAGCATTAATGCAGCAGCTCGGGTAGACCTATTTGCACACATTTAAATATGGACGATTCATTTGAATTAATTCACAAAACATTTGACTGTGTTTTAATGTATGGGTTGACTAAAATAGAATGATATTGTTCTATGTTTACTGTAAAGTGTTTATATTGTAACCCACTTTAATGACTATCATGTAACAGCGGGCCGTGGCGCTTATTTGTGTGATGAGTGCTTTGTTCAGTCTTGTTTGTGAAAAGCTGGTCGGAAGGACACATGTGTGCTTAATTACTCAACGAATCAACAACAACAAAACATCTGCTGGAGTTCGTGTGATGTTTTTGTGCTGCCAGAGGGGATTATGTCAGTCTGTATTTTTTGTATCCTTCCATCAAAGCTTTCTGCCTCAGCAAGCTCTGTTCTTCACACGTTATACTGTAGGTGCAGCATTTCAAAAAGGAGTTGAAATGGCTATCAGTATTTATAGAAAAAAGATATTGAATAATAACTTTATCAAATGTAAAGGTCACCACCTTATGCAAAGAAAAAATATAGTCAGTTCATTATTTCATTATTTGTATTATTATTTTGAACTTTGTATGTTATTTATAATTAATTGATAACTACAACCAATTAACAGGAAATGTTAAAGGAATTGGGAGGTCTAAGCATTATAATGTGGCAGCATTCACTCTAGTACAACATAATACAGAGCAGTATTCAAAATGTATTTATTTTAAAAAAGAGTGAAGGTGAGACACAAACATTTCTAAACTAAGGGAAGACATGTGTAAGTGTCATTATGTTCTGAAGACAGGTCGGAAAAAAGAAGTTGAATGATATGTGCTTTGAACTTTTGTATCAATTGGTTAGGTTGAACTTCTTACTTACCTCTTCTCCACTCATAAGTTAAGTGTTGCTGTGCTACGCCTTTTAAAATGACGCTAAACTATGCTTAGTTAACATTCAGTCCATGAACGGGAGAGCAGTTAGCATTATGCTATGTTGTCTTAGCGGTTGATTCCAATGGTTTTGGATCAGTCACAGTAGAAAGTTGTGTCTTTCCTATTCTGTGTTCTGGTTTTGTAGCTCAGAGAATAGGGTGACTCCTTTGTTTCTTTTGCAGCTAGCACATGGCGCTAACTTTTTTTCTGCTAATGTTTAAAGTCAGCTAGCAGACTGTGTCGTAGCTCCTGGAGACATACGTGTTGAGTTCGGTTTCGTCCTGAGCTATACCAGGAATCTTTCAGGCATGCTTTCACGTCTCTGCTGGAAGAGACTCTCATCAAGCCTTTTTGTAGTCGTGAAGCCGTTCAACACCTAATTCTCAGGATTGATTGAGTTACATTTACACATCATGCCACTTTAGAGCTCCTTTAAATGCTATTCTAAATCTTTAATCAAAGATCAACCAGCAAAAAAGAAGGGGAAAAAGGACTGGTGGAGTGAAGCAAACCCCTTCTGACTTATCTTTAATCTTAAAGGTCATGGATGGACTGAGGACCCAGAGCAAGAAGAATAAGAGATTGTTCTGACTTTGACACTCACATAAAGGGACATAAGAGCCACGCGAGAGGGAGGGGTGTGTTGAGCCTAAGCCAGCACTCCCTGCTCTGCCTTTGTGATGAAGTGAGACAGATAATGGGTAAAGCTGGCACTATTTAAGGGGTCAGAAAGCTTTATTTGTCGGTCTGGATTTGGCATTCTTCTCTCAACATAGCTCATGATATAAGCTCCTCATAATGTCTCCACTTCTTCACATGCATCTGATTATGATCCACTTCTAGTAAGGCTCCCTGCTGAGTTTATCCAAATGTTCATAGTCTCTGGCTTCGTAGCAATAACAAACAAAGAGCCTCAGTGTTGTCACTGGCTTAGCCAAATGTGAAGTGGAAGGCCGAGGCTCTTAGCAGCCTTTTAGCAGGGCAGGCCTCTCCTTGGGGGAAGTAACACTCTGTGCACATACTGGCTAATATTGCACATGACATATTCAAATATCATGCTTGTATTATGCAAATATGATACAGCTGCAGCAGCAGAGAATACTTGCCAGTAACAGGCAGAGTCCTTGCAATTATAAGTTTACATTTTTAGTTAGCATTCATTTGTATAATGCAACAGTATTAATATACCATTTGCAATTGAAATTGTTATTAACATGATTCAAATGACTTGAATGCAACCGAGATGTACGGCTATAATGTTTGAACATTATATTAATAATGTATAACATTCATTGCTGAAATGTAGGATTCTGATTCATCCGTAAATGATTTTTCTCAATTCTTCTTTCAGAAAAACGTTGAATCACTTGATTTGATCAATAAAATAATATTTTGCTGATTACTCATCCATATATTTGTGTAGATCTGCTTTGAAATTACATTTTAGGCACTTATGTTGTTTTTATATATTGTTATTATGGTTATTACTGTGGTAGCATAGTGTTTTACATTGTAATGGATAACTAATTGTTCTTATTTCAAGTGCACTCGCCTCCACTGCCATCTAACTGAAATCCAAATAAACAAAATCAACAAATCCCCTTTGATAGTATTTACTTCAACAGGAAATTATCATTTAATCATAACTAAGGGTTTGTTAAGCATATTAATGGGACATTGGTAAAGTAGACACGTAGGCCTTGGATAAGTGATTGTCTCACTGCTATCCATTTAATGTGAGTCAATTCAACAAAGCCTGGCCACTGATCTATTTTTGGCCTTGTTCAAATTGAAAAATGCAGATGAGACATCATTAAAGACTTGTCTGTGATGAAATTGTCTCTCGTGCCCAGTGTGCAATTCTTCCTCCATTTGTCCAATTTGGGAGGAAAAATGGGCCTCATCGAGCATACGTCACATTTATTACAATTCACTCTAGCACATTGTACACTCTCTAGCACATTGTAAGGCTCTCCAAAGTAAGATGACAGTTTAATTCAATTCCACTGTGATAAAAGTCATTGTCACTGATTCACAACCACGTGTGCCCATTGTTTCTGATGTCTTACATATGGCTTTTAATGATTAACATCGGTGTGATGGCTTTTTTCTACTCAAGAAATGTTTCGACATATAACGATCTGTTTGGTTATATAACAGAGGGTTGAGGCAATGTGCTGCATGTATGTGTGGGTGAACTGACCCTTTTAATAATTTGTGTGCCTGAAAACCTTCAAAGTAAAACCTTTATACTTAAAAAATTAAGATTTGCCAATCCCGATGCAGCAAAAATACCAACATATTTAATTTACTAAAGAATCTAAACATTACCCACAATGTCACATTTAAGATAATTAATTGGAACATTTCAAATGCACAAAACCAACACCTCCTGTGCCTCCTGTGGAACAAGTTCAAGGATGCCATCTAAAGTAACTCATTACCAAGTATAGATGTTAAACTGAATTGAAATCAAAACTCCTGTAAGCCTTTTCACAACATGATCAACAGTTGCTTCAATGTAAAAATAAATGTTCTCCTGTCAGATTGCTTCCCGAACAAATAAGAAAAACATCTCTTGGGATTTGAAACAAGTGCTGTGAATATGTTCATTAGACATCGTCTTCTCTTTGATAGATGCACTACTACGACCCTTTATTTTTTATCAGCCCGCCTCTCATTTTCTTCTCTGAACTTGTTCACACTCGGAGTGCAGAGGATTAGCTGCTGCCAGTCCATGCTCAGTTAATTAATGTCACTGAAGAGGATGGATAAGCTTTGAACAAGTCAGTGACAGCTCTGAGTGTTGAGACGGGGTGACTTGGTGTTACGTTTGGTGCCGACTGTGATGGGACTGATGAAGAAAAATATCTTGGAATATCTTTTGTTTGTGGTAAATGTGAAGCAGCATCATTATCCGGCTGTTATATTCAAATAGTGTGAACACAATGAGAAATACCAGGATTAGGGCCGGGACTCGATTAAAAAAATTAATCTAATTAATCAGAGGCTTTGTAATTAATTAATCGAAATTAATCGAAATTAATCGAAATTAATCGCATTTTTAATCACATATAAATAAAGCTGCTGGATTCTTTTTGTCACTTTTTGGGCGATTTTTTCGGTTTTAACGATTCATTTGCATTTTTACTTTCCTACGGTTTGTGAAATGGCTGAACCGAAAAATCGCTATTTAAAAACATTTCTAGACTCCGCAGATTTGTTTTGCTTTAAGGGACTCCGTAGCGTACTCTCTCACAGTTCGTTCATGTCGCTGCAGCTGCTCCCCCGTGCTCCCCGCATCCATTTCCGGGTTCTTCACAGTGCCTCTCATTTTCTCTTCAGACATCATAGAAGCCGTTTTTGTTCTTGTTCCTTCTGTGGAACCTCCCGCCACCTCTTTGTCTTTACCATCCATCTTCTTTACAGCTTTTCCTGCCGTTTCTCCGTTTTTTTCCGCTGCTCTCAGCTCCTCGGTTTCCACTTCCTCATTCTTCTCCGTCTCAAACATTCCTGACATTCCAGAACGCACGTTAGTTGGTGCTCCAGTATAATCGGTACGCCTGAAACTCATCCAGTGAGAAACGTTCAGCTGTGCAAAAATAAGTGCGATTAAAATGCGTTAATTTTTGTGTAATTAATTAATCTTAATTAACGCGTTAAAGTCCCGGCCCTAACCAGGATATAACATAATGTGAACTAGGGATGTAACGATACAAAAAACTCACGGTACGATAATATCGCGATCTTGAAAAATAAAGAAAAAAATGTGAATTCTTTTTTTTTTTTACTTGAATTTTTTTTTCTTTATTAAATAATAAATCTGATTTGTAGAGCATGTTAGTAGGATAGTATTCTAAAGTGTCAACAATATAATAATCAGACCCTGCAATAAAATAAATCAAGTTTCACTTTTTCAAGTAACTCAACTCTAACTCACTCACTCACTCACTCAGCATCATCAAGGTTATCTTTTAGGAATATGAGCATGTCCACATTTCCAGGTAGAAGCTGGGATGTTTGGGCGTTTACAATATCCCCTGCTGTGGAAACAACTCTCTTGCTTGGTACTGATGTTGCTGGGACAGAGAGATATGCTTTGGCCATGGGTGACAGCAGTGGGTCAAACTGTGCATTGTCTCTCCACCACTTCAAAAACAATACAGTTGTTGCCAAGAAGGTGAGGCTTATTGACAGGGCGAGATATAAATATACTGTTGGTACTTGTCAATGTCTCTAGGTATGTACATGTAGCCCTGTACATACGATGTCCTTTTGTGTTATCTGTTGTGTTATGTTCATGTTGTAACCTACTTGCTGCCATGTTGGACATTATACAAAAAAATATATATGTATATCGTTACATCCCCAATGTGAACACAAATGTAAAACATTTTTAGTGATAAAGGTTGTGTACTAGCGCGCAGAGTCTCCAACATTTCATTTCCACAAGTAAACTCATATGACTTTTAGAAGACATCAGCAAACTACTTATCTTGTAATTGAGTTTCGAACACCTTCTAATTATGTGTTCTTGTCATATTGCTCTTTGTTTAGTATTCTTTAATAATGTTTACCGGAAGAGAAATGTTATAAGTCTTGATGACATTTTGTGTAGCCTCTGCAAACCTTGTTGATCATTTATAAAGCTTTGTATCCACTTGTTAGTCTTCAAGTGGCTGTTTCAGAGTGAGACCCTTCTGTGAGGGGGTGATGCTGACATTGATTGTTTGAAGAGCTATACGATAAGAGGTCCATGTAATAAGTCTGAAAGAACCTTTAAGCGGTGTCACTATATAGTGTGTGGGCTATTTCAACTCGGTGCACCTCACTTAAAGAGCTTACATTAGTAAGTGGTGAGGATTTAAAGGGCACAGGATTTGTTTTGTATCCTCTCCATTAAGATAGAGGACACTCGCTTTCCTTTTTCAACTAGTGTGTGCTGAGACAACATTAGGCGAAATTAAACCAAGGCTGAAATCTATTCACCTATCGAATGTCTTAGTTGATTGAACACCATGAAGAAACCAAAGGTATGCCTTCATTTCCTTCTAAAAGCGTAGTTAAATGGTGTACTTCATTTAAAACCCGGACATTTTTAGTTTCCTTTTAAAACTCACCATAAAAATATACCATAAAAAAGGTTCACAACCCTGAGGCGCCAGGCGGAAGTTATGACACTTTATTTTAAATAATATTTTGTAATTCTTTAACCATCGTGGGAACATCAAGATGGCTGGTCAGTTAAAATGTAAAAAGAAAATTGTTTCCGTCTTTTATTGATTCTAAAAACCAACCTTTAATCACAAGAGCCCAATAAAGATTATACATCAATACGTAATTTTTTATTTCACTGTTGGATAATCAGTATTGAATACTAAAGAGTAGAGGAGGGAAGTGTGATTTTTCCTTTACTGGAATACTGTTCTTAAAGTTTAAAGCACTTCTCATTCTCTGCATTATTATGCAGTAATAATGCTTAATTTCAAGGGGAAATGGATAGATTTCTACTATATAATGAAATATAGTCCTTCCTGCAGCGGTCAGACTATATAACCAGCACAGCCCCTAACACAGACTATAACACCCCTTGCTGTTAAATACCAACCAACTATGTGCTATATGTGCCATATTTATATTGGCACTAATAACTGTGCAATATATACCTGGCTGCTGAATTCTAAGAACTGTTACAGGATGTGTATTTTGTAAATTGTGTAACTTTTTATTTTATTATATTTTTTATTATAACTTTTTTTTAACTTGAATACTTTTGTATGCATGTAACATATGTAACATTAAGCTGTGTGTGGCTCTGTTTCTGCTGTAACAACGTACATGTCCCCTCTGTGGGACTAATACAGGTATTCTGATTCTGATATCTTATTTGGATTCAAAATGTATACATGCCAACCGTTATACCAGTGTAGATTAATCAATTTCTATAAATACAAAATCATCTATAAAAACTCAACAGCTGCTAGACATTTCCACATTATTCTGCAATTTGTTGGACACTTAAGCTGAAGGGTTCTGACCAAAGCATTGACATATTATCCCTTGTTATCCTTTTATAACATATTTCTATGCTAATCATTTCAAATGTAAACACTGGAAGTCCAATATTCATTGTGTATTAGCTCTGATCTTGGTCTCCACCAACCCCGGTAGGGGGTATCTTGCCACTATAAAAAACAGCTAGTCTCTCCTATTGTGTCTGTCTGCTTTCTGGTGCTGAGCAGGTATAGATTTTCTTTTCTGTCAAAACATCTGCCTTGCATGGCTGAAAACAGAGTTTAGTTTGTATTCCATGCCTGTCTGTCCACCGAGACAGTGATACACATACACACTTTTCCACTGAGGGAAGACTGACAGCCAGCAAACATGGATGTAAACAATGCAGGTTTGAAATCATTCAAAAGATCAGCTCTGCAAATATTTTATGAGGAAATGGACCCAAAGTCTTTGTCAGGCATTGAGGATGCACACAAATCTCTTGACCTTTGTTGACAAGTAAAAATCGAAGCGTTGCCCACCTTTTTAGTGATTTAATACCATTTGCAGCAATGCCTTGAATGTTGGCAATACAATGTAAAAAGCAGGAAAGTGGTATACGTAAGAATGTGAACACTTGAATACCTAAAGTAATCAAATATAATGTGCTAGTCTATACTTACATCTAGATTCAGCAAATAAGTGTGACCATAATCTTTCCATTTAGACTTAAGTCTGTATAATCCTGTTTCATGCCTAGTGAAAGACATCACATGAGGCCCATATCTTACCTCACTGCAAATAGACACTAAAATTGCATTTTCATCAGTATTTAGCTGAAGATATACTGTAGGACTATTACTTATGCTATTAATTTTCATGGACAAGCAGGGCTATTGCAGGAGATTTTAAGAAATGAATGATGGACCTATTTAAAATGTTCCATGCCTCAGGGCAAAGTGTCTCCGAACCCCCCCCCCACCCCCCAACAAAAATAATCAAGCAGCAGTTTATTCATCAGACAAGCAATTTGAGAAATCTTCCGTTGCAGCTTTACTCGAGTGAAAAAGATACTGAGGCAGCAGAGTACATCATAAAGAGATGTATGCTTTTATGCTGAAATGTGATTTGAGATGGGGTCAAGCCAAAATAGTATGCAGCACATTAAGCATTTTAACAGATGGCAAAGACTGAGAGGGCAGGTAGCAGGGAGCATAGCAACACACTGTTTGATTGACTGCTTCACTGAAATAGCACAACACATAGCAGCAGAGTTATGCCAATACAAAGGCAGTTAGAAATGTGCTTTGTGAATAATACCGGTAAACGTGAAAGAAAACGCTGGAATCCTTTTTTCAAAGTAGACTTTATTACTGTTTCTCACTGAAAAAAGCAGATACACAGGTTTGTTTCAGGAGCCTTTGATTCAATGATGAAAAGTCCTCTCACTCAGGAATTCAAAACCTATTATATGAAGAGAAAAACCTTGACTTTGGTATTTTATATTAATTGTATGCGACCCGCACCCCCCATGGAAATATTTGTGTCCATTTATTCCCTACATAAAACATTTCTGAAAAAATATATACAAGCACCTCCATGACATGCTGTTTGAATCTGGTTTTAAACCAGACTGTCAGAGGATGATCAGCAATGTGCTGTTATTTTCAATCCTGCTCTGTCTGCTAATAATCAATTTAGCAAAGCCTAATTTATTTGTCCTGCTCATGTTTCTGTAAATAGCCCTGCTTCAGTATTCAGCAACAGCATCCAGCTCCCATACCGGTGGATATCAGAGGACGCATTGTCTTTTAAAGCAACATATCAGATGACTGGATGGTTCTCTGAGCAGGCTAGAATGACATTATATTGTCAATGGTTTTCCTGTCACTCAAGACCCAAGCCTCAGATGGGCACATTATTGCTTTTCATCTGTGGGTGAAGACCTCTATTAACCTTCAATCATTTTTTTCAGTTTGATGGTACTTGTAGGCATGGTAGATCATTTTGGTTTCAATGTAGCATAATGGACGTAAATGACCTGCAGTTTAATTTTATACTTAATATGCTAATAAGTGTAATTATGAATTTGATTTGAAATCCATGCGGATTAGTTCAATAATCTTTGCCTATTGCATATCAACATGTTAAATGTGTCGTCTTCTGTCAGATAAAATGGGATTTCCTCGACCATGGCTTTGATTAAAAGACAGACTTGGTAATGTTTGTGTGTTTGCATTACAATAACCTGCTTTCACCGTCAAGACTGATGTGTCTGGTGCTGAGGAAATTGCATTTGTTGAAGGTGGAGGTGACGTGTTGTTTACGTGCCGAAATCAAGGTTGTCGCTCTCACCCGAAAGCTTCTATCAGCATCCGGCTGTCCGTCATCATGCTCAACTCGGTCAGCACATTAATAGGAACGTGTGGTTGGGAGGGTTTTTTGTATGCACTGTTTAAACTGTGCAGACTCCCAAGAGCCCTGTTGAAGAGAAACTGTGTGTCTATGTAATCCCCACCCGGCAGTATAACACACACATTCGAGTCAGCCATAAATCGGGCTTTGCACATCCTGCTCCTTCAATACAAATTAAATTACATGAAAGTCACACAAATTGCTCAAACTATTTCCATTGTTTTTGTTTGATAATTGGTTTACAATGTTTTTTTATCCCTGGCTCCTGGATTGGAATAACACTTTGCTAACCTCCATCACTTTGGAGGTTGGGGACTCGAGTGCTCTTTTGCTAAAAGCTTGTCTGACTGTAGTGGTAAAATTAATGCATTAATGAAACAGAAGTCCCTGTTATTCACAAAAGAAAAACACGCTTTGGTGTTAACAGGTGTCGGCGTGGTGCTTCCCCTTGATTCCCTGCAAAGCA
This sequence comes from Gobionotothen gibberifrons, assembly GCA_943591055.1. Taxonomy (NCBI): domain Eukaryota; kingdom Metazoa; phylum Chordata; class Actinopteri; order Perciformes; family Nototheniidae; genus Gobionotothen; species Gobionotothen gibberifrons. The sequence continues at coordinate 944,520 of CALSBZ010043701.1, read as the reverse complement.
CAAGCACACAGCTGTGCATTAAAGGCACACTTGAAACGTTCAGGAACCCTGTTATCATCCTCCCATCACCTGAAATATGCCTGATCCTGTAACGCGGTTTATAGCATAATTATGATATACAAAAGATGGCTCAGCCTAGAAGCTGAGAGCCATTATAGGATACTTATATATTCCGTATACTACAATTTGTCCTAGTTGAGATTTTTCAATTTCATCCTTTTTGCTCTGATCAATGGGGAAATGCTATTTATGGTGGCTTAGACAGCAATGGATTATTTCCAGCAGGGAAATATGCAGTGTTGAGGGACGAGTGAACTTCATGTTATTAAACTCGTAGTTTGAATAGATTACAGTAGCTTTCTGTTAATTTAGATACATTTACATTTGCGTAGAGATTCTTATTATTTGCCATTTTTTGTGTAGTTCCCGAAAGTACTGACTACTTTAGGCTGTAAACGCAAAAAAAATGCTTACTTTCTGACAAGTATAGTACAAAAGATAGTCCATTGTTTATACCAGTTTAGTAGGCTTTGTGTACTGTGTAAAAGAACATGCGTAAGTCAGTGAAACGTTCTAAAAAGGAGCAGGCAAAATAATCTTTAATGGGTTACTCCATTTGTTTGTATTCATGTTTGACCTGTAAACAAGAGGGCATTTTAGAAAAAAGTGGTCTTTTTTGCTGGCATGTGTTTCTGTGCATAATATTTCGTTGTAATTTAATATGATATCTAAGAAGTTTGAAATACTTTTTAAGTAGTGGTTTAGTTCTAGTTCTATATTCTCCCTTGGGAAGCTTTGCTAAAGTTCCTCCGGTATGTGGTAGCTTAAAAAGATGTTCTCTCTAAGTAGCAACACTGCAAATCAACCTCAAACATATGTTATCATTTTGTTACGTGTTTAATACACTGACCTGCAGAAGTTATTGTGGTTGTCTTGCATTGACTGCTTTGTTACTCTTCTTCACAGTCACTACATATTGAGGAATTAGTAATATAATGTATGCATTGGTATGCAAATTGCAATATGCATACATCCTAATCCAATAGCATCTATGTTAGTGGTATAAACTGCTTAATGTTATTAGCTTAAAACAGGCAGGAGCTGAGATATACAGTATACTTCCTGTTTGTCACTGCCAGACTGACTAGTGTTATGTCTCACCTAATCAAGGGTATTTCAAAAACACAGTTTTATTTTGATAAGCAGTGAACTAAATCCAAAGCTTTTTATGGATAATGAGAAATCAATAAATGAGTGTCTTGCCCGTGAACATATCATAACGCTCATTACCTGCAGGAGCAATGTCAAATCTGCTGCTGAGGTCAGACAAGAAGCAGCCTGCAGCTTGTAAGTGTGCAGGAAATCACTGGCGAGCAACTTGTGTGTAGGTTGGTTTCTTTGCCTCAGGATTATTTTTGGAAAACCAGCAACAACATCAGAGACAGCATACTCATACAAATATCCACCAGAGACAGCGGTGCTTTCCAGATCTTTATAACAGCACATTTAATACGATTTGTAAGAGTGGAGGCCATAAAAACGCACAACTTGCAGTAGTACAGTACGTAGGCTTTTAGGAAGGACACAAGGTTATAACATCTTATTCTAAAATGTGTTTTTTAAAATAATAAGCACAAACTGATTCCAGGGTGGTAAGCATGTGGGTGTTGGGAGCATTGGCTGAATCCCAACTCGGTAAATATGCGTGGAAGAACTGGGATGTGTCAAGAAGATATATACTCATTCTTTCTAACGAGTTGCGAAAGATAGGCAATTATTTAAAATAACGCTGCAATAATGGTAATTTTACCCAGTTTGCTATGATCCTATCCCGTATACTTTGAAAAAAACACAATAGTTGGATCGCAAAACATGTTTTTTTACTTGACACAGAATCAAACTCTTTCCGGCTCTCTTCTGAAGTGTTCTGTCGTGAGAGAAGGCTTTCTTCTCTCCGGATGTCTGCCTTCTCATTTAATCATGTCAGTCCTAACTGTGACCAGCGGGTTTGTGTGAGAAGCACCATTTTGTGGCAGGTGCAGGTGCTTCAATAAACCAACAGAAGACTAATACATCTGATGAAAAGCTTGATAGGAGATTTGATTAAAGGGTTGGTGAGGTGGCAAATCACTGAGGCACGTAAGAGCCAGAAAGCCAACTCAGTGAAAGACAAGGGCCTTGGTACTGTCAGCCTGGAATGAAAGAATAGATTCAAATAGTCTTGCCTACTCCAAATTGATAATCCAGCCGCCAGTGGGTTTCTCATCCACATCGGAGTGGTGCACCGGCAGGGTAGTTAACCAGTAATCAAGTCACATCCGTCATCCAATTCCAAATTCTCCACCTCGCGCTCCCCCCTCCTCCCTCTCCTCTGCCTGACTTAACTCGTCCTCGGGTGTTTTCCCGGAGTGACATTTGGAAGTTGGGGAGAGGCTTCACTGATTGCCCTTGATGTGAATCAGATGCATCTGCCTGCTGGTAGCCCATCCTAACTTCTTAGCCATTGGTGTGATGGAGGGGGGAATACAAAAAAGACAACTTAGTGCAACTTTTCTGTTACTCTTTTAGTTTAATACACCTTTATAAATATATACCTGTTTCATTATAATAGCCCATAGGCCATCTATCTTCATGCGCTGTGGCAGGCGAACTCAGTCTCTTTATTGAAATCTCTTCTTGAGACTCATCTTCTACCCAATGTTTTGTTCTCTATATACAGATGACACATGTTGCTGTGCCTCTACTGTGACATGTTTCAGTGCTTTCATGTTCAAAAAGGCTCTTTATTTTTCTCATACTGCCTGTGCTGCATCACCTATTTTCACCCTCTGTCTGAAACCAGAGCCCAGTCTGCTCTGATTGGTTAGCATGGTCTGTTGTGATTGGCCAACCACTTTAAAATGTCCCGCCCGTTAGCATTAACATACTATGTGTTGGAGACTGAGTGCTAGCCAAAAGGAGTGCAAGTGTTATAGTGATGTCATGATGTTCCAGAACTAAACAAAGGAGTCCAATGGAGGTGTTTCAGGCAGGGGGGGGGGGGGGGACTTTGGGATTAGAGCTTTGCAGACCCTTCACATGCACAGTAACCTATTTAACACACTAGAGGAAAGGGACAAGCATAAAAGGGCCTCTTTAACTTTCTGTAACGATGTACTTACTTATCAAAATACTCTCCAACTTTGTGATTTAAAGATGCTCTATTGATACGGAAATAATAAATAAAACATGAGCAACGTGTTAGTGTGAGAATACATCATTAATGGAGTGTAAACAATAAGTCAATTAATGGATTGGTTGACCAATGGAACATTGATTAGTCCTTTTTAAGATATGTCATTTGTGAGGATTTGAAGTGAAAGGGAAAATCGTTTGGTCTGTTGGTTACACACAAGAGAGCAGTTTAAATTGTATTATTGGGCTTTTGGAAAACATGATGGCAACTGTCACAATTAGTTTTGACATTGTATAGACCAGACAATTAATTTAGTTGAAAGAAAAGTTGTCATTAAATCCCTACCTGTTAAACATTTTATAATTTTAAGCTGCAATGAAAATAAGCAACACATGCTACATATTTGTATACGCCAGAATCTGTTATCCTGCTGTCATTACCTCTGCATCACAGGTCAAACATGTTTCCCAACAGAATGAACATTGTGTTGAGGTTCGCTTAAAGTTCAAATTGAATAGCTGGACGATTGTTTGAATGAGTTGCTATCACGCACACACAGAGGTATTTTAACGAGTGCTTTGTGTCCTCCTGTGGCTGGAATCCTCCATTAAACACTTTCCATCTCTGCTATTACATCACCTGGGGGAACCTTGCAAATGTAACATCAATTCAAGTTGTTTTTAAGTGCCCTTAAATGCTATTTTATTTTAGTGAAAAGGGCCTTATTTTTCAAGACTGTCCCTCAAGTGTTTCTCTCGTCTTATCCCTGGATTGATCCTGTTATAACACTGCAATGCATCATTTAGAAACTCCAACTAGTGCAGAAAAATGACAGAACAAATGAGTTCAACATGCTATTTACGGGTTATTAAGCTAAATGAACTGCACTGAAAAATAACACTTATGCATTGACCTAGATCTGTGGGGGGTTTTCTTACATTTTTACAATTGTTAATGTTTGGTCCTTTTGTCACATCGTGCTGTTGCTTTAGCAAATTGAGATTGAAACACTTAGTAATGAGCTTGTAGTGTTAATTTCCCGAGGAATTTGCCGCTGGTGTAAAACAGCTTCCTTCTTGTAGCATTCTCCAAACAAAACAACGGAAACAATGCTGGATTATAAGTTGTCATGAGATGTCTCAGAGGGAAAAGGTGAGGCTCTTCCATTTGAAAGAAATCCCTTTATTGTTCGCAGTAGCAGTGCGCCTTTCATCATAAAGAATAAAATCGGAGCTCAACGCAGCTTGATTATAGCGCAACAATTATTGAAGCTGGAAACACAGTGTTACACATCTTTGGAAAGCGAGGTTGGGCGGATATGCATTAGATATACTCAAATCCAAGATGTAATTGAAGCTGGCAACCGTACGAGGTCCTTGGGATGTTTTCAAAGCTGTAATTTGTGTGATATACAGTATCCTTAGATGAGAGATTCTGCCATAGGAATACAGAATGAGTCACATCAACATCATACATCAAGCTGAAGAAATCACTTAACATCACCATCTCTGCGATGTTAAATGTATGTCAAATACAGGAGCAGTGAATAGAAAACAAACACGTGTGATTATATAATTAGCCAGAAAAAAGGGCTTGGCTTTGACCTGGATGATTTTAAATCCAAAGCAGATTTGTTTCTAGGCAGGATAGGTTTCATGTCGCAATGAATATGATTTGGGATTTATATTATGAATGACAAGACATAAAGGGCTGTGATCAGCTCAACGTGAACAGAAAAAGCAAAATAGTTGTAATGTTTCTCTTTACATATAGCAAGAAGCTGAACGAAAGAGATATTAAATAATAACTTGGTTTTCCAATGAAGAAAATGCTTCATAGAGATGATGATGTGTCTGTTAGTGGATGCATATGTTTCAGGTATTCTTTAATAGCTTTATTTGGTTTATTTTTGTTTTACCAGCTTAAGTTTTGCAATATATTGTGTATTTTGTTCCATTTGTGGGATTGTTATGTGACAATTGAACCTACTGTAGAAATGGTCTAGAAACAGTATTGTTTCGAAGTACAGGCAGAGAATGAAAGTGTTCAATGTCGAGGGAAAGTAATTGCCATCTACTTATGCATAGAAATGCCTGCGAGTAATCATTGAATTATTCATTTAATATGTTAAGTATTTCTATTTCAATGCGTTAAACCTCCCATGGTGGAAGATTACATAACTTAATTGATGAACAAATTAGAAGGAGTATGTGTAAAATGGAGAGTTCTTATATCATTTGAATCACTGCCACTGTAATGTTATATCCGCTGTTCAAACGCAGCCTGCTGGGCAGTTTACATGATTAACCAGAGGTCAAAATGTGCTGTGATCTTTACATCAGCTCTCACAAACAGGTCAGAAAATCCATTTCATTTCTGCATGCTCTCAATTTCAACCACATAATAAAATAAAGAATGAGAAATGCAGACCGTCTGCATTTTTGCTCATGTGTAAAATCGGTTCATACCAATACAATTTCATCCATCTAAATGATAAAATACTTAAGTTCAAATTGCTTTTCACTTAATTATATTTCAGACGCATCAGGCTCTCAGTGTTGGATGGTACTTGTTTCCAAATCATTAATCTTGCATTATATCATTAGATTGGCATTTTAATTCAACTAAATATGAAGACTTTCATTATTCTGTTAATCATTTTTTCCCACACAACTTCACAGAAATATTTGTTCAGTCAACTTCAATGTTAAAAAAATCTATATTTGTTGCACCTTTCACTGAAAAGAGAAGGTAATCCTCAACAATTGTAGTGTCAGTGCCATAGCAGTACTGAAGTAATACCCAAGGACATCTCTTTGTGTGATTCATGCTTTTAAACAAATGACTCATAATTGTTGCAAAGAATAGAGTTAGCAACACATGAAAAGAAAAGAAAAAACGTTTCCTTTCAAATGCAAACCTGTATTACACAACAGTGTCCATAAGTATAGACATTTCCACATAAAAAATAGCAATATGGGAGATAATAATAGAAGTTTGGGGGTGCTCAGAACATAAATTATATCTTTGATATAGTCTACACTCAGTTGGATAAGATGCAAGATAAAAGAGTGGTTATTCTTGAATACAACACTGGCATTGCAAAAAGACAAAAAAGTTCCAAAACATAAACTCAAGTTCTATCAGATTGTATTACCTAGAGTTCAAAATAATAAAAAGAACATCATTATAAAATTAACAATATTGTGATTTTCTTTAAGTTTAGTGATTTCTTCTCTGACATTTCCAGATTACATTTACGTGCAATAGATGTCCTGGATAGGTTGCTTTGACCTTTATTGACAAGGCAAAATTGGCTTTCTCACCACCAATTGCTTTCTTTACGTCCCCCCTTCAAAACAATTAGGTAGGATTTAGTGCCAGACATCCTCTGACATGCATGCAATTAATATTCCCTGCTGTGTGCTATGTTTGTACAACAGTCTGTAAACATGACTGACTTTTGTTGCAGATGTTAGCTGGTGGTCATGCTCTGCTAGAGGAATATATTAATTCGCTGACAGGCCTTGGGCTGTCCCCCTTATTAAAACTATTTACGTGCCCTCTCCTAATGGCATAATTAATCCAGCCTGAAATTGGAAGTCCCACATAAACCGCTGTCTGGCTATAATCTGCATGACAGCAAATTAACTGCTTTTATGCTTAGGAGCTGTTGGTTTCTGTGACTGCTGCCTTGTAACATGATACATATTTAACTGTGATCCTACTACCAGGGACATGGCATGGTGTGTTAAGATGTGTTACACTGGCACTGCACTTATTGTTTGGGATGTGTTTCCATTTTCAAGTCCAACGATGTTCATGTAATGACTACATCTAACGTTAAGATGTTCTTATAGTTCAAATACAACCATCCAGCCAATAACTTTCTGCTTCCACTGCATACATAAAAAAAAAAATCATACTGAATTAGAATTTCAAGAAATCTGCAAACAAATGAGTAAATATTACACAATTTGAAATGTGGTTTAATAACTGATGGGCGACACTATTTTCTTTCCCTTTGTGATGTATTTGTTGATTTTGTTACATTTATTGACAATCAAAAGACACTTATTGTAAACAGGAGACAGCACATAGAAAAGGTCTCCAGTTTAGCAATGACTTAAATGTATACCAACAGAGTGTGTTGAAAATGCTTAATTGACTCGTCAAATGAAGGTTTTTTTATTTGGACTAAATTATTTAAAGTGGACCTATTATGCTATATTTGAAAAATATATTGTAGGGGCATACCTATACAAAACATGTCTGTGACGTTTTTTGCTTAAAATACCAAACAGATCAGCCATTGTAGCCATGCCTCATACTGCTCATACCCCTCTATTGCAGCCCTGTTCCAAAAAGGCTGATTCTGCTTTAAATGAAACGGCTGCTGCTAGCCACGCCCCTTTGTAGCGTCATGCAGCTTTCCCCTGCTAAGAGAGTTTTCTACCGGGAGAAACTAAGCTAAACGCTGCAGTGATTAAATGCCATGCTCCCAGCCACTTCAAGCATTCTTTCTGAAACAGTATGGAGCTCAAACCTTTCTCTCTCACAGGGTTTACCACAAAGACATTACGTTTCACATATTCTCTCCAGTAGCCTACAGCGTTAGCTCCATGGTTAGCTCTGAGTGTTAGCATGCTTGCTAATGTAATCACAGAGCATATTACTCCCAAAACATGCCACGCATTGTTTCTGATACAGCACATAGCTTGACATGTTCTTTCTTAAGTATTTACCGCTAGAACAGTGCCATTATATATATATATAATATATAGAACAACTTTACTCTTAGTGCCTCCTGCAGACATCCTGCTGAATACACAGACACACAGCTGCGAGAGATACGGAGACGATAGGTTGGGATGTGTCACGTGTGCCGGAGAAGATAGGTTGGGATGTGTCATGTCGGCCGGATGTCGCCAATGACGTACAGTAATAGAAGCGAAGATTCTGGAGGAAAAGAGAGAGGGGTTTTGTTTTTCTGACACTTTGTGAGTTCCCTGACACACCGGGGACACATATTTATGTATAAAAGACATCAAAAAGTGCATTTAGCATAATAGGTCCCCTTTAATATAAACTCTGCAATGTACGTTTTATATCTGGCTCAGTAGCAGCATTGCGGGAACAAAAATACTGGTCTGATTTTTAGGAAACTTGTTGTGGAGGCTGTAAAAATTGGGCCAATTTACAACCCATCAATATTTGGAGTGGATCTGAAACACTTACCGGATACGCAATTGATGTTTTCTTTTCATTATTGAGGTCTGCAATCTACCATTGCCATTGATGGTACACATGACATTGCATGTGGATTGTTTAATTAAGAAGGGTTATATAAATATCTGCTTAAAAAGCCATTACTGAGCTATAGACATTTGGTGGAAAATGGGTAGATAGAAGTAACGACAAGTCTCTTTTAGCTAAAAGAGGTGGATGGCCACTATAGCTTTAAATGTTGATAGATTGTTTTTCATCATGGTCTTCAATAATGTTCTTGAAAGCATAAAACCAAATAAGAAAGAGTAGCAGAGGCCGTTTCTCAATATCAAGTATACCACTATTATACCACTACTATAATACCACTATTTCAAGTATACTACGTCATCGAGTGGCGCCGAATGCTGGGCATTTAACATGCATTTAAACAGTCCTTCGGCGCCACTCGATGACGTAGTATACTTAAAATAGTGGCCCTGCAGCAGGTTTACTCGACATTGCTAAACGGCCAGAGTCTTAGTCAGCATGTTCCATTTCCAAGAAGAAAAGAAAATGACATATTATTGGCTGCACATTTGTTATGTTCATTGGGTTATGTGTATACTGTAGATGACATGTTGAATACATTACTGATACTGCTCAGATTTCAGCTCTGGGTGGGTTTTAAAATAACTAGTCTGGTGGTGGAGAGGCCTCCAAAGACACTGAGCCCAGGGGAATCCTTTCATTCGTCCTTGCCTGAACCGCTGACTTCATCTTGCAAATTTTCCAAAAATAGCTTTGAGAATTAAGGTTAGGGAAGGGGGAGACATTAGATTACTCAACCTGCTAACTCACAGAGCTCCTCTGTGAGTATTTCACTACAGCTAATTACTTAGCAGATGATGGTGGATGATATCCTCAATGTCCTTGTATTAAGTTTTACTGGACTTTACAAACGAGGAGCCATTGTTCTGCTATCGACTCTACTTTTATTTTAGTATTACCCATTCCCAGTTACAATAGCTCTCTGACAGCTTATTCAAAATAAGCATAATGATGGAACAAAGATGAAACAGGTATAGCAACGCAACCCGTTGGGTACATCCGGCATCACTGTGTGTTGAGAGAGATGCGTGCAGAAGGATATTAGTTTATTACCGGCTGCTCTCTATTACTTCAAGCTCCTAATGCTAGTGTGTGGGCGCACAAAAACATTTGCCCACACAAGGTCACAATTTTAACTGTACTTGTATTGTTTTCTATTTCCATGTCAAACACTATCATAGTCAACAGCGTGTTATGGGTGGTTGCAGTACTAGGCTGTTCAGGAAAAGCTGCAATTATGAGCGTTGTATTTAGAAGCTAACTCTTGCCAACAATGGATCGTAAGCTCTTGCAGATTTCTCTGTTATGCTCTAGCCTTGGATTGCTTTATTAAGCTATTGTTTGATTGTTGACTGTAGTGTTTTTCTTAAGCCTCAGCAGTTATTCCCCACAATGCAAGGTCAGCCTCATATAACTCAGAACCGGCTGTGACTCCAACAGACATATTTGCCCTCCATAGTCGGATCCAATAAAATATGTCTCGGCATCAGTCTTGGGTATTTGATGAGTTCTATAAAGACACCAAGTGAGTGATTTCAAACTGCAGATGTCTGAAATGAAATATTTAATCATCTCTTCTCCACTGCTCTATGGCCATGTGCCTGGTGGTGCTATTTCTGATCATCAGCCTTTTTCTCAGGCATTCTGCTCCTCATTTTTAAACATCTCTGCCTAAACAAATTGGGAGGAGGCTGCTAGTACACTGGACTTTTAGAGGTCATGATGTAGTCATGCAGCTGGTACCATTTGTTTGCTGCAATGAGCAGTTTATAGTGGATTTGTTGTAAAAAAAAGTCCAGAACTAATCCAACAAGCCTGTGATATACATGAGTCTGTGTCAGTGGGCCTCAAATTATAGGTCGCTTTCATTTCACAGATACCCACGGGCCTATTCCATTGGGCAGTGAATAATATGGCAGACAGGGAGGAATCTCTAACCCCATCTTCCCTCGTCGCCTGAACCTGCAATATATTTCCCCGCCAATGCCATATGATGGCAAGTCATGTGTGGGATTCTGTATGGCGTATTATTTATTTATTTCCCAGGTGTTGCTTTTCTATTAGTGATTTATGTGTTATTGTGTATGATCTGCGCCTAGGATCTATGACATGGGGTCTGCAGGCTTTTTGGAAGAGGGCCCAGGCTGAAAGGAAGCCATGGATGCAGAATACTTTTTTTTTGGTACCTTCAGTATTAAGTGGGGAATGGTAGAGTGTTTCTATAAAAAGTGATTCATGTAAAAGGGAATGAATGTGAGATTTTTGTATTTATGTCAAGTACATAATGTAGTGCTTAAAGCTGCTGATGTCATTTGGAGTTTCAGATTACATAAGGAAGTAGGCAGAGAAAATTATTTTGATCTTTTGAATTATTTGGAACAATATACTAACAGAGCTGTTTTGTTGATTGCTTGATTTAAAAAAACGAAACCTTATTTGACTATAACAAACATGTGTTCCAGATAATTACATATATATGGGACCTATTTGCAACAAAAAAGAAAAGGAATGATTGCTCAAACTTTGTTTATTCATTAACGTAATAAGCCAAATCTTCAATGACTAAACACCTGGATTCAAAGTTTGTATGGTTATATTTAGCCACTAAAGAAAAAAATCAACATTGACTTGAAGCTCAAGTAATAAGGTGTTTACATGTGCAGGGTTTAGCCAAAACAATGGGATCTTTATTTAATGTATCCTTATGTTTTACATTATATTAAGGAGAACAGTTGGCTTGATCCAAGTAGCACAGTCTTTGACATTCATTGTATAGACTGTGGCCCTGGCCGTAGTTTATTTTATCCAGCCATGGTTTCATAAGGAATTGAAAATATTTCCGGCTCCTCAATGGCTGGCTGGCCATCATACTCAAATATAAGTCATATTTGAGTGTGGTGCCTGTTGAAGAGTGAAATTAGTTTATTCCTTGCACCAACCACTGCATTAGCCTACTTGCTAAGAAATGGCCAAAGTAAAATAGGGCAAATACAGAGTGAGGCATGGACATTTAATTTATTCACATTCTGATGAAAAACATCTTTAACATTAAAAAAAGCATAACATTTCTTATTTCAATTGAAAATCTCTTCTTTTGACCGGCTAACTTCATAACAGACCAGCAGAGAGTGGCCATTGGGTGGGTTATATGGATAGTGTTAGAGATAAGATAAGATAAGATAGAACTTTATTGATCCCAATTTGTGAAATGTTTGTGTTGCAGCAGCATAAAAAGACATGGCATTGCACAATACAAATTAAAAGACAAGAAACAAACAAGAAAGTAGAAAATATACATGTTGAATTTACAAATGAGCAATAACAACATATAAAGCAAGGTATTATATTTACATAAGTATGTGACGGATGGAATATTAAATATTAGACTGAATATATAAATGTAAAATGGACAGTGAAGAGAAAAACTATGGAGCAGAGAGTTCTCTTCCAGCCAGAGGTGATTGTGATTTGTTTTCCTGTATCTGTCCTTGTGACAGCATCAACAGTCAGAAGACTTGTGAGGTCATCAAAAATATTCAAGTGTATGACAATCATTATTATTATTATTATAGAAATACAGGGCCTTGACTCTTTATTTGCAGGGGATCACATTCAGATATACTTGATTTGAAACACCTCTCATATCAGTTGTTGCTGCCCTTGATTCAGAAAACAAGGTTGTAAACAATATATTTGTCTGTGTTCTGATTTGTGTACAGAAGTAAAATATATGATGTGGTACAGTATGTTCATATGTATCAATAAAAGGGTTCAAAGGGAAAATTCAGTTGTCAACAATGGATCCAACATAGGCCTAATTGGTTGGGTCTTTTAGCCAAGTGACCTTTTTCCCTTGAGTCTGTTTTCCCTTTACCGACAGGCCCCTTAAACTCCTCTTTTGGAGTTCAGTTATACATGAAAATAACTCCTCTGCAGTGCCATTCAAGAGTTCAGTTTTGAAAGAGACAAACAGGATTTGATAAATGTGCCCTGTAGAAGTTCTCTTTAATAATTGGAATATGTGGATATTTAAATTGGAGAAGCAGGATCATACCTCAGGTCACAAGAAATATCTCAGTAAAACGAGCCTTCAATAAATTGGTTGATTGAAAGGAATATAAGTTATTCCTTCTCTTCTATTCTTCCAGAGACTGTGCTGAGTAGATAATAGTTATCTCCCCTATAGCTAGAGCCTTTAGCCTTACATATTGTGCTTTCAATCCAGTTTAAACACACCTCTTCCTCCCAAGGGTGCCAATAAAGAGTGAATTATCTTAGCCAGTGTAAGAAATTGTATAGTGAATTCTAAATATCTCATTCTCTCAACAGACAAAGCTACGATGGGCTGGAAAAGAAGCTAAAAGAAGTCTTCAGTGAACGGAGCAACATCCTGCATCAGCTCTCCAAGACATCAAAGGAGTTGGACAGCATAAAAGGCAACCTTCAGGTTGTGAATGTAGTGTTTCTTTTTCAAAGATACAACAGTTTTAGCCGGCTTTGTCGGCCGTCATTCGGCCGGAGGTTATTTTCCATCCTGTATTTTCAGCCATATAAGGAAATCCATGACTGTTCTCACTTCTGTTTCAATCAATCTGTTATATAGCAACTCGCAGTTATTACAAATTAATGTGCAAATGTTTTTCAATTTGGCGAGCCCACCCATTGTGATGTACGCCATACTGGAAATGCAGTTACTGAAAATGCAATGCAAGATGGAAAATCCGAACAATTAGCAAGTGAACGTTTTCAGCTCTAATGACAGCAGCAGCAACACGGCTTATGAGATGGAAGGATAAAACTGAAAAGAGTGACAGCACCATCAATTCACAAAAATGTAAACACTTCCCAATCCAATTTTAAAGCCTTTAACTGTTTGGATCAATACTGTGCTTAAAGGAGAACTAACAGTTAATTACAACGTGGGATTTACTTTCAAAGCTCCAGCCCTCGATTATATCAGTTATGATAACATTTCTCACCAGAGTAATTGCTTCTGGGAACATCACCAAAAATAGATCAAATGTCAGGCAAACAAACATCCATCACAGTTACTCAAACTAATTTTTTGAACATCATATTAGTCCACTCAATTGAAATGTTCCGTCTATAAGATAACAAATAAATAGTTTTTACTGTCCGTACTGTAAGTTGGTTCACCATAACCTGTTCATTTTCCAATGAATCTAAAAAATTGAATGTCTTTTTAAAACCAGAATGTAAACAAATCCCTGTCCCCTAGATTGTAATCAACCTTTTCTGATGGATTTATAAAAGAATACAAATGAATGCACCATAATCTAAAGTTGTTATGCCCACAAACGCCTTTTTACATTTTGAAAATATGCAAAGATATTTACCCCAGCTCCTACAGAAAGGCTTATTTTCCATAATGTAGGAATATAAATGGTTTAATAACACAGCTTTTAGATGGATGGTAATGAGGATTATTATCCTTATTGCAAAAGGAGATATCCCTTGGTTCCCCCACATTCTGGTCCTGGACTTTTCATCGAGTAATACCACATTTTATTGGTGAGATTATAATTATGTGAGCATTTCGCATAACATAATTATCACAGTGCCACATACTGCACACACTTCCCAGCAGTCAGTTTAGGTCAACTTCATTATGGCTCCTGGCAATGACAAGAAATGAGAGAAACTCAATTATACATTCAGACATTTGAATCATTTATTATTTTTCAGTCCCATTAGTGTATGAAACAATGATGCAAAACATGCCTCCCTCTTGGACATTAAGAGCTTTGGTGCCAGATGCCCTGCGTTTCTGCACAGCGCTCTCACAGCTGCAGTGTGAGTGATAGTTTCCTCTTCGCAGGATGTCTATGTTTCCACTTTCAGATCACTTTTATAGGCTAATAGAATTGTCTGAAAATCAAGAAACTGATGTACACAATTTGTCCAACATTTGTGTGTGTATGTGAGAGATGTCCAATGTGTCTGGGAAAAGCTCATGCAGATAGACTATCATTATCCGCGGGGCAGGCTCTGATGTCTATTCACTCAAGGCTAGCCAGGTTGGCATCCATCTTGGCCCCGAGCCCCAAGCCAGCACACTGGGCAGGACAGAGGTTGGGTTAGATTTGGAATAGTGTGCTCTGGAACAAAGCTTCAGGGGGAAAACATCATCTACATAAAAATAAATCATCAGCTTGTAAAGGGGAATCAAGTCAACAGGGAGAAGCCGTTAGTAGATACGGATAGACCTGATGGAGTAAGTGTTTATTGTTTTTAACAAGTCGCCCATAGGTGGTGGTCAGAAACCCTTTATAATAAAGCTTTGTTTGATGGGGAATGTATTCTTGGCAAACGCTCCCGTCTGCGAAGCAGTTCGTACAAGATTAAACATTATTATCTATATTTTTATTCTGCCCCTTACTGTGGGCTACAGTGACAATTTAGATTATCCTAACATGGGACATTTGCACATAAGTAAAAAAAAAAGAAAAAGGCAGTTTGATAGTTAAAAATATTTTATTGTGTAGATTTTTAGTCATCTCTTGAAGAAGAATCTTGTAAACTGTATTTTTCACAATGAAACGTTAATAATGTGAAGAACAGAGACGTGTGTGATCCAGTGAACATCTCCATTTAGTTTTAACATAAAAATGTAGGAACTGTAATTTATAACCATATTCACTTACTATGTAACTACAGAAGCCTTTTACAATGTGTTAAACTGGGCCTATGTTAATTGGAAATTAAATTGGTTTCTTTATGGATGAAATAAATTGAGGCAGAGAATAAAACCACACAAAATAATTGGGTTTTTTTATCGCCTCTTGTCTTTATTTATAAATATGTTGTATTCATTTTAGGCCTTAGGGATAAATTATACAACTTCAATCGCCACTTTGTAATGAAGATTATTTTCATCCAAACAGTAAAGCTCTTTTTGTGACAGTAAATGACAAAACAATGCTTGTTAAAATAAGAGGCCTGGGCTTTTATCTTTCTTTTGTTGTGGACAATAATGTTGGGGGGAGTAGAAAAGTGGTCATTTAGATATTGGCTCCATGACAGATGATGCAAATTATCGATTCAAGGGAGACAAGAGAGAGAAAGGGATGTTATTTTGCAAATAACATACATTGTCATGCTGTGTTATTATTCGAACTGCACAACTTCAATTATCTGAAGTGGATATACATTCTCTATTGTCAAGAGTTGTTTTTGGTCCCGTGTTTAGACCAGCTCTCATACATTAATGAACATGAATTCAGGGGCTGCCGAGGAGAAGAAACATCTCCTCTGTGACAGGAGGAATCGGGGTTTATGGAAATGTTGTGTTAATTGCATAGATATTCCCTTCAAGCACATTTAAAGAGAAGCGTCCACACTCCCTAGAAGTCTGGAAATGTCTGTTTGGCTCATAACAAGTAAGAAATATCTTAGGGCTTGCTGAGCAATCAGAGACCTGACTAATCCATAATTAGCCATCAGGCAGATGCTTAGACACCTGAAAACCCCAATCTGTGCCCTCGTTAGGATTCTTGGAAGACTTTCATCCCAACATTAATATAGGCTATTTCGGGGTTTTTTCTTTGTTTTTCGTTTTCGATGGGGGGTGTTTTGCATCAACACCATTTTACATCTGGTTCATCATTCGATAATATTCACCTCAATTACCTTAACAGTCTGGTGCTTTTGACATTTCGTTTCAGTATTCTACATTTAGGAGTCGCATAATTAACACTGATGCTTTTCCCTGTTGCTTGAGGTTATTTGTAACCTTAAAAACCTTGTTATATTTTTGAAACATTTATTGCAAGATTCAAGGAATGATTATAACGAGTATTTGCTGTCTCTGGCCTTATGGGGTACTTGGAAATAATTTCTTCTTCTGTGCTCTTTCAGTCGTTGAAAAAGGATGACTCGGTGGCCAAAAAGGACGTGCAGAGGATTCTGGAGCTCAGCCACAAACAGAGGTAAAGTGAAGCATCATGGATGACTTAGACATGAGTTACCAACAGTAACAGGCTGCTCACGCCTTTCATCAAAATGTAGGTTATGCATTTATAATAACCTGAAGCAGTTGTGATTGATAAGATGCCAGCACAATATTTAAGATGGTCACTGCCAACAATGCCATAGCTGTTGGGAACATGACAAATCATTGCTTTAAATACAGTTTTATGTAAGTATCTTACTATAGTTATTACTTATTTAAGCTCGTGAAAACTCTTCAAATCAAGTAACAAATACTTTGAGCACCCCTGGATCGGAAAATCATAATTCCAGATATTTTTGCCATCAACGTAACATGAGTATTTTACATGAGAGATGCCCTTCTATAGCTTTGGTTGGCATGAAACTCTCCTGGTTAACTCATCAGTACAAAAGATGAACAAATGTGTTAGACATGTTGTTAATAAAAAAAGAAAGGTAGAAGCCAGGGATTCTGAAAACGTTTTTAGTAGGCACTTACTGCATCTCCCAAGGTGCATTTCATCAACCAACATCCAATCGCTGAGGAAAAACATTTTTAAAGTCCTTATTGCTAGAATTCTACCTCTGGTCTGGGACCTTAGCTCATGGGAGTTGCAGTATTTGGCGACGTCTGCCAAGTTGAAATGACTGATTCACCATGGGTGGAAAATAAAGCGTTCATATTGGATCACATACTTGTGCAGTAGAGAGAAGCGTTAAATAATGTCTGAGTTACTATTATTGATGTTGGTTATTTTAAGGTGTTGCTGTTTGCTTTAACATGGCATTATATAAAGGAGCAGGTGGAGAATGCATAATCCAATCATAAATCCTTCTTGTATATTCGAAAATAATTTGCCTGTCTGCTTTTTGTGAAAAGCACATCAAATGTCTGTGATGTATTGCTTTATCTTTGTGCGGGCAAGCTGAAAAAGCGTTTACCTAAAGTGCTTCACCAGTTAGGATTGTCTGATTAATGCTGTGTGTAATGAGACTTTTAATGATTACGAGTCATTTGTGGCCTTCATGCTCTCGGAAATGTCAGCCTGATTGAAGTCCAACCTTCTGTGTGCAGTATCCTGATAGCCAATCAATAGCCTAGCACCAGTGTACGGCAGCACTCACATGTCATGAAGCTAAAAAACATAAAGCCGCAGCTTGGCTCGATGCTGCTTAGCTAGCAGTTGAGAGCTGCAATTTTTCTTTAAAATGTTATTAATCCAACTTTGGAGTTCAATATCTGCCAAGTGTGATTACTAGCTGACTCAATCACGGTGCATGCAGACAGGTGATTCATTGCAAGTCGTTTATTTTTGACAACCCGTAACAGCGATTTGATTGGTTTTGGTTTCGGAAAATATGTTTACCACAAACTGTAATGCAGCAATACATATTTACAAAAGGACTAGATGCAGACGGCAACAAAATAATATTTTAAGGTTTAAAAGTAGTAACAAGGAATTCAGCTGTGATTTAACCTGCTGCTTATTTTAAGTATTGTGTTCTATGCTCACTACTCTGCTTTCAAGGTATGTTAGAGTCTCATATACTGTGCCCTTTTTTGTGAGTTTGGGCAGTTTTGATCTGAATTTTTCAAAGCCTTGGATGCAGGAGATGAGAGAAGAAATTAAATTCCGTGGCAGTGATGGTTGGCTGGTCGCTGTAAAGAAACATTTTTGCTCGGCTGAACTTATGCCAAGAGACAAGTCCATTGGCATGTGAAATCCTAGAGTGTATATAGCTGCAATGCAATGCCACCCTTTCCATACAAACATTGGCCGCTTGGCTACATCAGAGGCAGACTACAAACGCATCATGGACTTTTGAACGTACAGCCATGCATGGAAACAGTAAATCAAATGCTACCTCTAAAATAACTAGGCTTCCTCGTGGTGTGATTTCTACAAGCGTTTTTGAAACTACTGACCCACATCCCTTGCCCACTTGATTGATAATTTAGTGTGCATTGCTGTTATCTGTGCACATGAGCATCAAACGATACTGAAATACACATTGCATACCAAGAATTAACATTTATGTTAAGTGCATAAAGAATGCAGCACCAGCCTTCAAACAGCATGCATTAAATCAGTGTGAAGCACTATGTTCCCTCCAGCCTGTCCCCCTACAAAAAACGACCATATACTGTAGGTGGATTGTTCAGCAGCTTATTACGACCCAGAGTCACGTTTTAAAGTGTAGCACCTCTAGTGGTCGTGTAAGAAACAACATGCTCCCGTTAATTGCAAACGCTCCGGAGATTATTTTATTCACAAATTACCCTCTCTGAAAAATCCTAAATTGTGCAATAGTTTGGCCATTAAAATGCTTTTTGATTAGATTTCTAGCGAGAAGTGTATATTGTACTTTTATAATCTACGTCCAGTGGATGTGTAGGATTATCTATAGTTTGATAGATATTATAAAGATGATTTGAGGTTTCGCCAGGAGAACGTGTATATGCTGCAGCTTCCATGTAAAGTTAGCGTCAACCCTCACGGGGTGAAAACAGGTTTTCCGGTCTCTAAGTTTTCATAATAAAACCGGAAGTATTCCCCTCACTGTCAAATGATTACACAGTGATATCTGCATTACTCATCCACTAAAAAACATCAGTTTATCCTTAATTACACAATATTGATTGGTTTAAATTGTGTACACTGCTTTTGTGTTTTTAACCTTCGATTCTGAGAAACAAATCGCTTGTGTCCATAATGGGCAGCATTAATATACCCACATGACAGCTAAGGTCAGAAGAGCTTTATTTAACAGCTGGTCTTATGTCTGTGACCCCTCCTGTTGTTCATTAATAAGCCTGAAACATGCACTTATCAAGGTTCAGAGGCACATTTTGCAAATATGGCAGTAGCCATCGATCATCTTAAGATAAGATATACTTTATTGATCCCAAGTTGGTAAATGTTTTTGTTACAGCAGCATACTACTTTGTTCTACTCCACTACAGTTCAGAGGTTAACCTGGTATTTGTACTCCACTATATTTATTTTAGTTACTTTGCAGATTCTGATTAATGATGTGAAATATAAACAACCCTTAAATCAGACTTTAGTTAGACCTGAGTCAAATTCAGGGAAGGTGATTGTCAAGTGCCAAAATAAACTATGCAATATATTAGACGCTAAGTACTTTGTCAGACTTGATATTTATCTGTTGATACCCCCAACGTTTTTTTCTTATTCAAAAGAAGACCTTAACTTAAAGTAATCTTTAATGTTTAAATAAAGCCTTATTAGTTTATCTGTTTTGCACATCCTCCTATTAATATCTTTGGACGTCCTGCACTAGCTGTTTTATTGTAGAGATCACTACAGTATATTCTTGATATTTTCTATTCTATATTTCTATCATTGACCCCTATTTTGTATGTAGGCTACTCTTAATATTTAAATGTTTTCATCAAATATAACATTCAACAACAACATTCAATAACGTGCTTTAACCACTAGGCGGTGCGGGTTAAAAAAACAGTGGTCTAGTTAATAAAACATAATACTATCAGCTGTTGAAATTGTGATTCCATAGATGTGTCTCCCATCACCCAAAACCCCTGACTATTCTCTCAACTCAGTATTTACATTCTTTAATTCAAAGAAAATCAGTAATATCTTTAAAAACTACAAGTCCCTTTATATCAGCTGTGCACCGTTATGGTGTAAATATAACCTATCTACCAATTGGATCACATGTAAAAGTCAGCCGAATTAGTGTTGATACTGCAAGGAGACGTATTGTGTGAAAATAAATGGAAGATGTTGTTTAATTGCTGATATATTTATGATCCACGTCACATATTCAGTTTCGGCGGCATTTCTTCCAGTTTGTCCAAAGGTCTTCTCATCAGGGCTCTATAAATAAATATCTACGGCAGATGTGTAATATTTAATGCAGCCGAACCGTGTATTACAATGCCGTTATGTGATGACTTCCAAAGAGAAAAGCAAGAACACTCGGAAAATAAAGTATTATTTTTTTTTTATGTTTTACGATTTCATATCGCATAAACACCATATCCCGTCGTGCATTGCGGCTAAAACATCCAGGATTATGGGTAGTTCGATGTTTTAAAAAATCAAAACCTCTGAAAAAAGAAATGTGTCTCTCAGAATCTAAAGGGAAAAACACAAAAGCATTGTATACAATTTAAACCAATTAATGTTGTGTAATTAACAAGGATAGACTGATGTTTTAGTGGAGGTGTACTGTAGATATCACTGTTAAATAATTTGATCATTGGTTTTATTATGAAAACTTTGAGACCGGAAATGCTGTTTTCACCCCGTGAGGGTTGACGCTAGCTTTACATGGAAGCTGCCGCATATACACGTTCTCCTGGCGAAACCTCAAATCATCTTCATAATATCTATCAAACTATAGATCCTACACATCCACTGGACATAGATTATAAAAGTACAATATACACTTCTCGCTAGAAATCTAATCAAAAAGCATGTTAATGGCCAAACTATCCTACACTTTAGGATTTTATAGAGAGGGTAATTTGTGAATAAACGACCCTCTGTAATGTTTGCAGTCAACGGGAGCACTAGAGGTCGAAAACTTTAGGGCTTGAACAATCAACCTATTTGGTCGTATGAGTTGGAGGACTTGTTGGTTTTCTTTATATATATTCTTTAACGCATTATTGACCTTAAGTCTGTAACCTTTACCCTTATTGATATTTGCCTTCTTGGTTGTTAAACTGTACTTTATCTTGAGAAAAAAAAAAACTCAACATTAAAAAGAAAATCTGCAGCTGAACCGTTAAATGCAAACAGGGGAACTTTAAAGGATATGTTAAACTATCTGAAGAATATTGCAAAACAATATTGTTTTGACAGCAAAATAATTACCCAAAGACAATCAATTCAAATAAACTAAATGAAATTTAGCAAATAAAAAAAAGGAAATGTTAGCACTCTTGGCAGTCAGTTTAGCTACTGGTACACATAATCTGCATTACCTAATTACACTGTAAATAAGGTGCCACTGTTTGCATTACTGCATCAGTTTTCCTACTGGGAAAATGTATAGCCACAATTGTTATATTTAAAAGATAAAAGTCATATTGAATTGAGTGCTTTCTGATTGTTGACACTTGAATTTACAGTATTTATATTTTCTTCACAAACTGCTATAATGTATATGTTTATTTATATGGGTCGATGCAGATGGAAAACCTGTCAGCAATTTTCCAACTTTTCATTTTTTTCATAACATGTCAAAAATGCACCTTTTTTTCTTTACTACTATGACGTGAAATTACCTTACTGAGTGTCTGTGCAAAAGGACTCTCCTCAGTGGTACTTAAAAGAAAAGCTTTTGTGTGACAGTGCGGTCGAAGCCGCTGATTGTGCGAGCAGGGTCTGCTAACAGGGTGTTTCTCCCTTCCCTCCCACTTGACAGAGAGGAGATGAAGTCCCTCCAGACAGCCCTGCAGAAGCAGCTGGATGAGGCCAATGAGAGAGCGGAGAAGCAGCAGGCCACGGTAAGAGAGAGCTGACCTGACCGTCAACCTCCAGTCTCCTCTAACCAGCGCCGTCACCTGTCACCTGTCACCTGGCACACAGCCCCCCCGTTATCCACACTCATTACCCAGCCAACTCTCTCGCCTCCTTGATACATCATTAGTTGAAACTCTCAGAAATTGAAAGAGAAATCTTTGTGTCCTCCTACCCTGACACCCACGCAGAAATATTTGATAAGAACAGACAAAGGCATTATAACCTAAGAACATGTTCTTATCTATCCAACAATCAATCCCACTGTCTACAGCATCCACTGTACCTATCTATCTCTGCTGCACAATACACTGACACGTTGCTTCATATTCCACACAGGTCTTAAACACTATCTGGCAAATAATTTAAATTAATCACAAGGTCTTTATAATTTCAGTAAAATGGTGAAGAACCCAAAGCCCAAGGTGATGTATTGAAATTGGAGCAGTAGTCTCTGACGTCAATATATTGAGTTTAATATTGAAGGAATCATATCAAAGCTGAACATTAACACTTGTTTCCAGTGGGAACAGGTTCATGTTTTGTCAGTTTAACCTGATGACTAATTCAGCTATTAACTTAATAATTTCAGAGCCATTCATTTTAAATGTAATGATTAATAAAATAGTGGTTGTGTTTATGCAGATGACACTATCTTCATAACTTAAGGATTTGACCTAGGTCTTTAGAGTTATTAATGTGCATGACTGAAACTAATTTAATTAATTAATTAATAAGTGATAATTGTTACTTACATGGTCTGCTGCTAATTAAGAGCACTTTTACATAATGGTTACCAATGATATCAAAAAAGACTGCTATAGTCCTTTGTTGTCCGTACTAAGGACACTGAAACAACTGGATTGAGTTACCAGCTATATCAAAACAATTATCCTATATTTTTTAAAACAAATTAATAATCTCTTGAAGTGATTATATGAATTATTGCACATTGAATAGGTCATTATATCTATATATGTATTTATGTTGTGTATTACGTTTATTTACATGTCACTTGTTGAACGATTTTACCCAAAGCAACTTATATACATTTAATAGTGTGGCCAATCCCTACAGAAGCAATTTGGGGTGAAGTGTCTTGCCCGGGGACACAGGGGCATGCTGACTGCAGTGGGGATTGAACCATTGCTTCCATGATCTGGAGATTAGCTCACTTACACTTAGCCACAGCCTGCATTGGTCCATAAAAGCATGTTTGCTTTTGTTTCCAGTCATTATACTAATTACATTTTAGGGCCTTTTCAAATGCTGTGTAGCAAGATAATCATATTGCTAACAATATATAAGAATGTCATTACAAATATGTTGTGACTTATTTGATTTACTATCCGAGCCCCAGTATTATTTTCCATAGTGAAAGCAGACACAAGTGCAAATAATTAAAATAAACCTTTTCTTTTTTTATCTCTCTGACAAATGTAGCAAATCATCAACATTAGCATTGTTTGCCTACAGTTTCCGGTTCTGTAAAAAGCATTTAGAACCGCCTTAAACCTTCATTTTTTCCTCAGACCAGCAGGGGTCAACTTCTCTTGTTGCATAAAGCAGTGCAAGTGTGTAGAGGTCTATGAGAAAATGACCATACTACTCATTTTATTTATTGTAAACATCAATGTAAGGTTTAAAATATCCTTCTAACAGCATAATGTTTATTTTGCAAATGTTAGTCCCATAGAGAGTAACATAGACCGTACAGCAGCGTATGCTACTTTGTGATTGACAGGTTACTTGTGTTGTGACAGTGTTGTTCTTGTTTTTGTCTTTGAACATCAACATTATGAGATTGTGTTTTTTAGTTTATGAAAATTAATTGTAAAAATGTGAGATGCCTAAAAAAACGTTTTTTAGTGGTTCTTAGCCCCACCCTCTTGTGTCACTGCTTGTAAAAAAACAAAAACAAGATAGCGACAAACTCTTGGCATCTGAACTATATTGAACAAAGCAACTAGTGACTTTTCCATTTGATATATACAGTCTATGGGTTTACTCCAAACAATTAACTGTTGTGTAGTCATGGTAGTACCTATAGCATGAAGTTCTCACTACATTATTGTTTAACATATGTTGCCGGTGTAAACACAAACCTATTTAACATACATTGTACTCAGCTAGTCTGTAGATGTTTGGTTTTACTTAAAGTTGTGTCTATGCATATGCTCTATCTTACATTATTGCCCAACATGTGTGTCCCCATAGTATTCAGATATACCTCCTCTTATTCTGCAACACAACTCCTCATCACCAAATCACCCTGAAGCCTGTTGTTCTGCAAAGAAAGCTATAGAGTAGCGCTGGAGTTGTTCAGGGATGTCCAGTATATGCTAATGAAAAGATTAAATGTAATAGTCCCGGCTTCTTACGCACTGTCGTGAGATTTCATTGACAGCAACAATAAACAATCAAAGCACATCATTAATATAACTCTAACATTTCAAGGGACATTGTTGCCAATTTCTAAAACGGTGACAAATCCCATGTTGCTCGGTTTTATGATTTGAGTTTGACATTTATGTTCTGTTAAATGGAATTTATCCCTCCTGCTAAGATTCCAAATGGAAAGGAACACCTCTGCAGTATATACAATGCCACAGACGGTCAATAGAACAATGCAATGCTGTATCTGGTTTAGATTCCTCATGTCCACATAACATTGAGTGGGAAAAAAGGACTTGCAAGAACTCAAGAGAGATGGTCCAAAAATAGTTTTTTGTACCAAGAGCAAACAGCAAGCAGCAGACAGAAAATAAGTTATATGTGCCGATAGATATGGGCAATACATTTCAAGCCAATCTCTTTCTTAGACAGTGTTTTGCATCAGGGAGTTTTTGTTCCGTGCATACATATTTGTACTTATTGTAGCTACTCTCCAATTTCTCGGTTTAGAGTCCTTAATTAAAAAACATTTATCTAATAGAATATGTCATCTGACACACACAAATTACTAATCAATATTCAAATGGTTTTAAATACATTGACTTGAGAATCAGTGAAAACAAAATCCTATATGTACATTTCACATGAGATACAGTAGAATTAACTTATTTTGATTGCTGAATAAATATAATAACTAATACAAACAATAGCTTCATTCATCAGACTTGCCTATGCTGTAATGCTGTTTTGTTGTATCTCTCTTTCGATCCCTAAATGCTGCACCAGTATTTGTTTTTCGAGCTGTGGCGGTGACTGAAAGGCTCAAACGTAAACGTTGATGTTGATGTTATCTCACCCTGCTTTGGGATATGAGTCAACTGGTGAGGCTTAGTTTACAGTTCCCTAGGGTACACACCTGTTATGAGGTCACCAGCCTTATGAAGCTTTTCACTATCTTGATGACCTCTCTCAAGGACATGCAACACAAAAAAGGTCTTTCCAAAAGAGAAAAGAAAGAAAGACAAGACCTTGGCCTATCTATCCCACACACCTTATTATTTTTACGTACGGTAGCCCATGGCAGCAGTTTGCCATCTGCAGTTAGTGTTTGAACCTCCGTCTAACTGTAAAAACACAAGCCACAGGCCTGCATAGCAAGACATGCTGAGCTCAGGATGAAAGGCATAAACAAAGATATCACTCTGAAATGATAAGCATATGGGCTATTAAATCAGGCACACAGTGGATAGTCGGTAGTCACTCACTGTGGAATAAATGCCTAAGCGTATATATGTGCCACATTCAGAGAGCCCCGGATGAGACGATTCTGGACACTTGTTATGCTAAACTCAGATTGTACGACACCAGAGGAATTTAATATGTGACAGGTTTTCCATCAGAGTTAAAAAGTCTTTAAGCCTTGATGGGTGGCCAGCTAAAAACTGTGTATTAAAATTTCACTACAGCAAGGGGGCCTCCGGGTTACTGTCAGTTTATAAGAAACAGTGTTCAATTATGGTTGGAGCCTGAATATACTGCATCAATGTAAACGTACCAGCGCCGCTCATATTGGTTAAATTAAAGACAGTAAATCAAGTGCTAACACTGTCTTTGCTACTTGCACTGGCTTCATCTCAAGCCTCCAGTTCACTCAGCTAATGTACAGGCTTTTTTAATGTATGTTATTTAATACCTTATGAACAAACTACAGTAAATGCTGCATCAGGATGTTTTTGCTCTCTCTCTATGTTTCAATTATGTTGTTACTACTCTCGGGGGCAGTGACAGTGACTGAACATGACCTTTGATTATATCATGCCCTCTGCTTGGGGATGTGACTCAACCGGTTTGATCTAGTTACCCGGGGTGCCTCCATGGAAGAGGAAAACATGTCACTTTGATTTGACCACAAAGGGAACTAAATGTGTTATTTCTGTACTATATTGAAAATATTCATCAAAATTAGTAATAGCACAAAGCAAATCACAAGTCTGTTAATATTACACAAAACACACAAATCCTGTTGTCTTTGATAGTTCTGGATTGTTATGGGTATAATAATAAAATATTGCCTACCTTTCGTTTAATAAGTAAAGGCAATAAATCATGTATGGACACTGATTTTGGTTCATTGTCATAATCCCTTTAGTTCAATGCACTTAATTTCCCATACAGCTCCTGCTAAAGCGGTGATGCTCAGCCTCCATGACTTTCATTAAATATGTTCACTGAATGGAAAACAAACAAACAATGTAGTGGGGGATTGAGTTTGATATTTTTTCTGTTTCTGTTTTCAGATCAAATTTCTTAAAGTGGAGATGGAGAAAAAAACCAAAATCATCAAGGACTTACAGCAAGAGGTGAGTCATCAAAACATAATTTAGGCTAGTTTGAACCCTGCTTTAAACAACATGTATTCTCTGTTAGTGCGTTTAAGAGATGCATATGTAGCCATAAAGGAAGAATTTACTCCAATTGACCGATCAGGAACCCACTTTCCCCGCTTTGACCACCTCTATGTCATTTACTGATTATCTGTTTGCCAAATGCCCTCTGAACATCTCCAGGGACCAGAAGAGAGCTAGTAGCTTTTAATCAGAGGTG
Organism: Gobionotothen gibberifrons; assembly: GCA_943591055.1. Classification (NCBI taxonomy): domain Eukaryota; kingdom Metazoa; phylum Chordata; class Actinopteri; order Perciformes; family Nototheniidae; genus Gobionotothen; species Gobionotothen gibberifrons. The sequence goes on along the minus strand of CALSBZ010043701.1, from coordinate 917,562 downwards.
GACATTCGCTTGCAAAAATGTATCTGTTTGAGCGTGCACTTTGCAAACACTGGAGTCTGTTGTGATCATGATCGTTATCGAGACTGTCATGGCTTGCGTTGGTTGAGAAATCGGCTTCTTCTATTCTTCCTCTGCGCTGGATTTCTCACTGCCTGGTTGTTGAACATCAGTGCAGTATAGTTTGTCAAAACTAAAGTTTTTTCTCGTCTTTTTTTTCTGTTTGACTCTAAGGGGCTGACACCAAAGCCTGACATTTACCGCTGATTCCTTAGACAGCTAGAGAAAATAAAAAAGTTCTGCTGGCAAATACCATTGTAACTCTACTGAATTTGTGACACCACATTATCTGCCGTTTGGCTTGTTATCTGTGAAAACAATTGAATAAAATACTCAAAAAATAACATCAAAACAACATCAGCCCATTAAATGCTGCAGAGCTACATCTGCAGCAGCTTTTTAAAGAGGTTTCTTGTTGGATGTTTCCATTGGTATTTTTTGTTTGTGTGTCAGCAATACACATAGGAAAATTGTCAAGATAAAACTTGTGCAGACCAGTACTAATAATAATAAAAAATAATATAAAACATGCATCGACAGCCACTTAATGGTTTGTACTGAACTTGATAGATATTTGAGGCCCTTAACTCAAAATCCTGCTTATGAATGACACAAGGTTTCATACCACTGTTTCTTTGTTTTAATTGACTCCATTTGAAATATAGAAACACACAAATTATTGAATTTTGACTGCAGTTTTTGTGTGATGACAGTCATTTTGATGTACCTGTCATCTGAAACCTTATTGACACCACACAAAATGCAATACATTCATGATTAGCTAGAAAATAACTTTTCTTCAGGAACACATGGCACATTTGGCATTTCACAAATATACATAGCTAAGTTTGTTGTTCAAATATCAAAGGCCCCTAATGTTCTTTATTTCACACTATGGGGTTTATTGTGTTTATTTTCCAGTATATATTTTTGTTGCACATTATCAATATGTTGCCATTGCTATCATTCAGTCATCGCTATATTGTTTGCATGGAAACCAGACAAACAATAACAATTAAGATTTCCAGCAACTTGATACGTGACCATTTATCTATAAGAGCGCATGTCTGAGACAAAGGCTGTAAATAAGAGAGCTGTCGAGGCATTTTCAAAAACAAGATGGCTGCAGCTGATGTAAGCTTTCTTTTGAAGCCGCTATCTTGTCAATATTGTACAAACCTATTGTTAAGGATCTATCAGTTGCATACAGTATAAAGCTTTTCTTTATTTTCTTCCATTGACTGAGAAGTTCAACACTAATTTGCATTTGTAATATGTTCTGGCAAAGTTTGGGTGACTATATCAACCACAAAGACAGCCGTTGTAAAACTGATGGATATAATATTGCACACCAGAATCCAGAGAAATCCAGATTGTGTATTCAGGCTATGATTGAATGCTGAGAGGAGCAATGAATACAAACATATTTTAACGACGAATGAATGGACACATCTGAAAGAAAAACCTATTTAAAATACTTGTCAGACAAAGAACTAAATATAATAAAATGGGTTCTAAAGTGGTTAGGCCTTGAATCCTTTTCATTGAGCGTGTGTAACTCTCTAAGTTGTAATCAGAGGTAAATGTAGAGACAAATCCACGTGAATCAAGTCATTTTCACAGTCGGAGGTAGCACATGAAGGCAACACTCTGGAGCAGAAGCTTTTACAGACTCAATGACTCATATAAGAAGCCATGATTTGTCTTTGTAATTAACAATTAGGGATTTATTTTTCTCTTAAATTACATCTTATTTGGAAATAGAACAGGTGCTAAAACACTGACAGGGTGGCGTAAAAAGGAAATGTGCTCTGATGTTTGCCACACACATTTTAGTTTTCTGCCAAACCTCATTACCACAAGTCATTCGTTGATGTACCCACTAATCTCTCCAATTCAAAGAGCTGGCAAACAGCGTTGCCAACTATTTGACCTGAATTGGAGTGAACTGAAATGTTATTTACAGATTGGAAACATAAACAGAAGTTTTTGGTGGAAATGCCATGGTTATGCCTTTGCACACCAGGTGAGGTAGCACTAAGGTTAGTAACTGATATTAGTCAAAAGGCCGCTGGACGAGGCAAAGAGCAGGAGCACAAACGGAAAGCATCTTTCATAGACCCATTGCCCCCCCCCCCCTGTCATGCGAGTGCATCATTGTTGACATTTTGAGGTTTGACTTGTTCTATTCCAAATGTATCTATCTTGGTCTCTGTTGGTGTGAGGGCCTTTGTAATCACAGTGAGGTCATTTGTAGTCAACAGACATCTGGGAACTTCTCTGACATCTGTGACACTCTGACATTTGTAGTGGCTACATGCAGGGAATCATGAGAATAATTTCCCCGCATCTGATACACTTGTGAGATACGGAAAAGAAACCTTGCACAAACTCAAAGGTCAGGATTGTTAAAGCATTATCATCAGCAGAATCTTCTATTCTCAGTCCGACTGCATGCTCTCGACTAGTCTGCAGCTTCAAAGAAAAGGAATAAAGGCATACACTATTTTTGATTGAATATCACCATAGAAAATGCTGCCGTAAGGTTAAACGTGAGGTTCCTGCACGTTTATAGTTTTCATTTTTCATACAATACTACTAGGTTTCCTTTATTATTATTTGTCGTAAAGTTAGTCAGAAGTTTATACATGTTTTCTAAGCTAAAATAAACAAAACTGTTTCCTACAGACAAGCATGTATATATTATACAATATTATGAGCTTGGTTTCTATGTCCTGATACATTGCAGTTCAAGAAGCAGTGCATTATTTGGGACTAGCTCCTGTGTTTCCTTGAATATAAAAATTGTGTGAATGCATAGCAGATTTTATGTTATGTTCATTTAGGGAAGCTTAGGGATATTTTAGAGTGAGTTTCAGCAACGACATATTAAGTGCAAGAGATGATACAAGAGATGCATAAAGTGCAAGAGGAGATACCCCTGTGTCTTAGACTTTATTCATCGTATCTAATAAACTGCCATATCTAGCTTAAACTCGCGTCCTGTATGGTTCTATTGCAAAAACATTACTCAGAATTGTGAGTCTGTAAATATATCCCTGATACATGTAGAGCTGAAAGGAACATATGTAAAGCTAACCATATTCTTTGTTTACATCGGCCATTCAAAATGTGTTTTTTATTTGCAAATAACTGTGAACTGCATGGTGGTGTCAGCAGGGAAGCTTTACGGCTGTGGAGCCATTATCAATGATTTGCTTTCAGGGTCTTTTATGCGTGTTTTGATGGAGAATGATTTGTAGACTGATTTGGATCCTGCTGGGATTCATCAGGTTCTCACCGAGCATTATAATGGACAGCTTTGCCACGCACTCAGCTACTCGCTGCTGATGCTGATGTTTTTAGTCTAAAATGGCTTCCCATCATTGTCTTCTTCGTTTCATGTCTTCCTGATGTAATTTCACCGGCTAAACGGCATTAAAAAATATCATGCATCAGGGCATTTACTGGATCTCTCAGTATCTCTTAGTGATACTCGAATAAAGAGTCAAGAAAGGAGAGTAGGCAAAAATGGAAAGTGCATCAGTGTAAGTGTTGAACAGGACAAAGAAAAAGATACTGCAGTTAATATAATATTATAGTCTAGCAAGTCATGTAATTGTTTCTTTAATTATAAAAAACACTTATTGATGCCATAAAGTTACTTGATCATAATCTTCAGAAAGTGATAAAACACATTAAATAGATGTTAGTTAGTCATTTTTTATTAGTTTTATTGTTATTTAAAGTACTTCAAATTGTCACCAAAGCACGGATAAAATGAGAAAGGAAATGGAATATTCTAAAAGTGTGTACTCTGAGTCACAGACATTGAATATATCTGTGGTAGGGCTGGGACTTTAACGCGTTCATTAAGATTAATTAATTACACAAAAATTAACGCGCTAAAAAAATGTACGGATTTTAATCGCACTTATTTTTGCACCGCGGAACGTTTCTCACTGGATGAGTTTCAGCCGTACCGATTATACTGGAGCACCAACTAACGTGCATGACTTCAGACA
>CALSBZ010043701.1:893432-908480 GCA_943591055.1 Gobionotothen gibberifrons | reverse complement strand
TGTATGTTAAATGGATATATCCGCCTTCTTTCATTTATCTTTCCATTCCCACAACAATATACATAAAGAAATGGCATATTTTGGACATAGTTCGAATGGTGATTAATCATGATTAATGCATTTTTAAGCTGTGATTAATCTGATTAAAATTTGTAATCGTTTGACAGCCCTAGTTTAAACGTTATCAATAAGCATTACAATTGGAAAATCTAACTATGATGTGTATGAGGATTGCCCATCCTGCTGGTTCCTCTTTTCTTTTTCTTTTCATGCTGAGAGCATGTTATTTATTTTCATGACATCATGTTCATATTTCAGATTCCAGTACCCAAAACAGCTCTGATCTCCGCGCTGTCTTCGCACAACATTGATTCTCCCTGCGCTGAGATCAGGTTGGGAGAGCCTGTCAGTGAATTCAAATAGCACACACACACACACCGATCAATTCACTGGACAGTTTAGCGTGGAATCGAATGTTCCTCAGGGTTAGACGTGATTTGTAGTGAACACGTCTCTGCTTGTCAATCAGTGTCCTGGACTAAATACATCTATATTAGTGTTTGCTAATTTATTTTGACAGCTGCTAACATGGTCTCGCTGCTCCTTTGATGTTGAGTGTGGCAAAGAAGACAGGAAAATAGTTTAGTTGGAATCAGGCAAACATCATTTGTAATGTGCTAGATTAGACTGAGTGGACAGTTTAACAGAAATAAAGAGTCCGTTTATGCTTCCCTGACATTGACAGGCAGCGTGTTCTTAATGGAGAATGGAACTGTCCCTCCTCCGTGCAACGCTGAAATCAATTATTAAAGAAGCAAATAGCTAAGGTTAATTTCTCTCTCTTTATTAATTGAGGGAACAAGCTGAATTGTAGATAAGGTGAATAGTGGCCTTCATCAGATATCAAGTGATCAATGTTATTTGCTTAGTGCAAAGAAGCCAGTTTTGTTTTATTTATCGCTGCACAAAGAGAGAGTAATGTATATGCCATTCACTGGTTTCTTTAGCAGAATTAGTTAAAAGCCTGGGTCTATAAAACACAAACACTTAGGAAATCGATCTTTACATTTTGAGAATTGCAAATACATGTATAAAAGATAAAGTAATAGTCATGTTTCGGGAGTAAAGAAATGTGGGATTGAGCTATGGATAATACCTGCAGTCTCATTGTGATCTGGGTTAGGGTGCACACTGTGTCACCCATAGCAGAGGCTGGTGTGCTGGAGAAGTTTCCTGTCAGGGTTGTCTGTTAATTAATTATCAGCATGAACACTTATGCAAGGGATGGTCATGGTGAGTCACATTGTGAACTTCCCTATTTAGTTTTGCAATGTTTGTGTTGATGTTTATTTTCTTTAAATTAAAACTGATAACCAAGGGTTAAGGGATTGCAAATAAGCCTTATTAATTCCCTCTGATGGCTCTATATAGGGTCTTCCTTGGACAATGAGTTCATAAACAGGGAGAGCAAATGTAGTGGTTTGTCAGAGAGAAATAAAATCTATTTAGAGAATATTGCAATCATAAAGTACAGTAATCCTGCCAAAGCGTGTCTGTAATGAGATCTGGAGTGACAGGTTTGCCTGAAAGCAGGATGTGTTGGTTCAGTGTCTCGTACTAAAAGGAGGTTGTGTTCCTCTAGGAGACTGAGGCTTGTATTAAATCTGCATTTCCTCCCAAGACTGCCAAAGTACTGTAATATACATAAAGACAAATAACCTTCTGAAAAAAGGTCAATATAGTATCTACTTTTGTTTACAGGTAATATATCTCACTTACTGAATTTCACTCACACAGCCTAGGATTGTCGTATTAGTTTGAAAATGTTCTTACAGTATATGAAAAAACAAACACAAGTCTTTAATCTATAATCAATGTCAATGTACTGAATTGTTTCGTCCAAAATAGCCTTACATTTAGCTGCCCTTGCTGTCCCAAAATGTTCGCTGTTGCACACAAAAGCTCCTGGGATGCTGTCAGTCAAGTTTTCTATCTTTCTGATCCATTTTCTGTGCAGCGTCATACGTGACAATCAGAGGAGACAAACTTCTTCTTTGTTTCTGTCTATGGCAGCTACCAGTTTATATAAACTATTGCAGCCTGGAATATTCTGAAGCCCACATATACAGATGTCTCCCTTTCATTGCAGCTGCATAAGTCCCACAGTATAAAGCTTACGTAACAAAACTGGAAAGGAAACCTTCCGGAAGTGGCCATTAGCTGGACAATCTACAGCAAATCAAAAGATAAGCTAGGTTAAAAGCTAATCATAGGTTACATGTAATAGTTGATTCAAAAGCATTTTAATGACTTGATTCATCTGTGAAGCAGGCCCAAACTACATGTTGAATTATAATCATTTAAAAGCTGATAAGTGCAACCAAGACATCTAAAGACCTATGCTTTTCAGTCAAATGTATTCAAGCTTTAACATCAATCTCAGCGCCTGCTGCGATGTAGAGTTCTATGCCCTTATTTACACAGTAGGAACTCTGACTGGAGCGAGGTGCTTTCTTACGACTTTGATGATTCAGAGTTATATATATTGTTGCATTTTAATAGCCGCCGGAAAACTCTGATCATGTGGACCCTCAGCTCCACAGTGAAAGCATAATAACAATCAGCCACCAAGTTACCACCAACGCCAGCAGCCATCAAGGAGACGCTTCTCTCTTCACTTCGCGAGAACTTGAAGTGAAAAATCATACTCCCTCATTTGCAGTGTGCGGCATGTCTTTCTGGGTAAGTCAGCCACCTGCTGGTAGCTCCTACATTTATGTATAAGTCTTTGTATATCTTCTAGAAGTCGTATTACATTTGTGTCACTCTGCACACTGTTTTTGCACATAATACTGCCTTTTGGATCCGTATGCCTACGTGGGCACTGGCGCTGAACTTGAATCATAGAAACTTGTCTGAGGGAGGTAAAGACAGGCCTGTGTTCAGAGTCGCGGTGCCATGCTGTCACTTAGCAGCGTTGCTTTATTCCTCACAGCCTGCCATGGCTATTGATTTCTGGCCCTCTGCTTCCAGACAAGTGACCGGTTTTCTGTGGTATTCAGCTGTGACACTAGAAAGTGTATTGTCTATATTTTTGCTCAGATACATCCAAGTGCTTCAACTTTGATGAAGGCTGCGACTGTAGATATGTCTTTTGACGTGTTCACAAAATGTGTTTTTTTCCTACTTTATTGAAGTTAGAGGTTTTCTTAAAAAACACTGTGGCTACAAATGCGTTCAATTTTAGAATGTCTCGACACCTGGACTGTGTGAAGATATCAGAAATTATTTTAGAAAGAACATTTTTCCTGCAAAGCAAGTTTTCCTGTCATTATACAGATGAAATGTTTCAACAAAAGTGGTGGGCTGATTATATACTTACTCTTATTTTCATTTTATCAAAGTGTGCCATGTGACTCATTTCTATTTGAGTGGGGAAAAGTGAAACTTATGCTCGTCACCCTCTCCCTCCGGTCCACATGTATGAATCCACATGAATCCCAATACGTATGATTGTATGAAAAGATCTTAAAATAAATACAAATGTATTTATTATAAACGTGTTAGTCCTGAACATCTATCACTGTGTATATCACCATTCAAACACGTTTAAGAATGTTAAATGTTTAAAAGTTTAAGAAACCTCATACAGCTCAGTAAACACTGTGAGACTTTATTTGGTAATTTCAGTAAAAAAAAGTAACATTCATATTCCTCCTTTTGATTATTATAGTGTTGAGCGTTCAAAACAAAACAAAGCCCTTTGGCAAGTTACCACATAAGTTGTAAATTGCTTAACACGCACTGTAACTTTCATGATACGCATTTCTCGTTCATAATCGGTTGTTTCCGTGAATGGCCGAATGTTGTGCGACGGTAAAGGTTGCGGCCGCAAGGCATTGTGGGGCATCATTTTCTCCTTTCCTTTCGTAAAGGAAGGTCCAGTGTTTCCTAAGCTCAAGGAGGTTATTAAGGAAGTTTCAAAGCTCCTTTCCTTTCGTCTAAAGAATTCGAACAGCTCTTATCATAGCTGCCACTGAGGTACTTCTGAGTCACTTCACTCCGTTAGGAAGGTTCCTAAGCTAAACTTACAATTCGACCGCAACCTTGGTGAGAGAACATGGACCCCCATTGTGGAAGTAGAGAAGAAAGATTTAAAAGCTGCAAAACAGTAGAATTGCAAAACATAAACAGGTAATCAAGCATGCAGATTGTGACTTTACCCACCTGTTCGACCTGCAGGCTGAATACATGAAATTGAGTAACTGTCTGATGATGGAGGATGTACAAATTGCCTTAAGTACTTGAACTAAACTTCAATGTGACTTTTCTTAACTTTTAATTTGATGAAAAGATAATTATCACAGTGTAGTGTTTGCACATTCTAGTGTACTCAGGCTATAGCCCCAATTGGAGCAGATTGATATTCCAGGGAGGAAGGGGTGATCAATTATTAACCATGCCCCTCTCTACCAAGATGTATTTAATCCTGAGCACATCTATCACATCTGAAATGTGGGAAGTAAAGAATCAGTGCTAAATTGTTCTTTCACACTTTCTTCCTCCCCTAGTTTGACAGTTATTGAAGCTCCATGATGTGTCAATGTTGTGTTCACAACTCGTGTTTGCCATTATTAATAATAATGCATTACATTTTTTATTAGAGCGCTTTTACAGGTGGTCAAAGCGTTTTACAATTACACATTACACATATTAGACATGTAAGAGTCATTACTGTGGACATTACCCACAGGAGCAAATTAATTCATTATTATTAATTAATTAATTTAATTAAAACAGTTATTTAAGAAAATGTTAAACCCCAGCAGTGCTTATCTTTTTTAACTGCTTAAAACTTCAACTGCAGACAGTGAGGGGTAGTGGGGAAAAGTTATTATTCCATATGTATGTGTACAACCTTTTCAAATAGGATATACGCCTTAAATTACCACACAATGTCCTTTTGATTGTATGATTTTAATTAGTCTGTTTTTATTGTTTTTTTGCCCTCTAAAAATTGATAATATTTGGCCCATAGCTGACGACTTTCTAAGATTGTATTGCTGAAGTACCATTATACCTGGTAACAAAAAATCAATATACACTTATATCCTTTATTTTCTCCTTGCAAATATAGCAGTGGAACTCGGACACAGATTCCTGAACTTAATGCGATGCAGTATGATTTACATAATTAATCCAGCTACAAAGATTGTTGTTCCATCTCTTGGCAACAACAGTTTAGTACATGTAATGTGTTTACTTCTATGTGTTTTACCACAACATTAAATTACATTAGACTGACTCTAGTATGATCAACATTTCTCTTAATGGAACAAACATAGTTATTGTTTTGTATGTCAGTGCATGACATAAGCTACCCTCACATCCATAGCTTATTGATTTTTGAAGGATTTGTTTAAAGATGTGTCCCTTAATGTCCTTAATAGCTCCAATATTTGCTAGTTTCCAGCACAATATGCATCAAAATTACCTTTATTTTGGAGGATTCAGTATAAAGTTAAATGTTATGCTATTGCAGGAAGTGGTAAACTGAACGTTCAGCTTTGACCCTGGAGACCATAGTTTGTATAATGTCTTAAACCAACATTCGTCTATTTTAACCATGTCTAGATTCTTCCATTACCTAGTCCTAGAGGACCTTTTTTTATCCTTCACAAGCTTTGGGAGCCGTTTAGAGCTCAGTGTCCTGATAATGGATGATTTGATCTACCTGCTGTATGACAAATCGGTAACCTTCTTCATCATTTGAGCTACAGTCGACTCGTTCCTTAAAGCAACTCTGAAATATTAATGGAAAAATTCAAGATGTAATAATCTGAATACGGATTTAATGTCAAGCGGGCACACACTTACAGAACAGTTTAAACTTTTTAGAGCTGTAGGGGAAACATCACAGTAAAATACATTTTGTTTCACTACTTCATTTCAGAGTGAGGGAAGCAGTGCCTTGCACCCATTGTTTGTATCAACTTTTGATTTATTCAATTTGAAAGAATAATAATTTGTCTAGGCGTTCTTCATATGTTACAGTTCAAGTGTTTCAATTAATCTGTCAGATAATTCACTTTCTGCGTAAGAGGCCTCACTGTCATCATTTCCATCTGATTTATTACATTGTTCTGCTGTTTTTTGTTCTTTTTGTTTTTGTATTCAGCTTGAACAAATACAAGGAACGGCAATGAAATAAATGACCAGAAAAGATTAGTGTTCAGGTGGGTGGGTAACTGCAGAGATCTGCAGCTCTCCTATTATGCTGATGGTTATTCAGACTACTTCGCATGGAATATTTCTCCTCGTCTTTGAAACGCCAGCCCTTCCCAATTTCCCTGGCTGGATCAATAGAGTTCATCTAATCTCTTTTCCTCGAAATAGCCTGAGGCCTTGTCAAGCATCTTACACAGCTGCTCATTCAAAGGCCATTCAACGAGGAATATAGGGTAATAATGATTGAGCAGATGCATGTGGTCAGGTCTAATAAGGATGTGGATAATATTTCCCTCAAAGCATATCCTAATGATGATAATAATACAGTGGTGTGTCTGAAAGAACAGGCAGAATTTAAGGAAATATAAAGTTGTTGTTTATAAAGTATGAGCTAAATTTAGATATTTAGCTTCTCATTTAGTAGGCATCCATTCACTTTATACTTACAAAAATCGCATGACTAAGGGCCAAAAGGGTGGGTGGAGGGGGTCTGGAGGACAGGTTCGGACGGACGGCCCAGGGGCAGCACAGAGGCAGAGCAGGGGTGATGGCCGCGGCGGGGAAACTCCGGGGGCCGGGTACAAGCGCGGGCAGGAAGACCGCAAGGGCAGCAGGACCGCTCCGAAGAACTGGCAGGGTTCGTAGACGGCGGAACCACCGGCGGAACAGGAGTTGGTTGGTGGCGGCCGGATCCCCGACGGAGAAGGGACTTGAGCAGAACATGGTGTTGGCAGGACCCCCAACGGAACAGGACAAGGTGTTGGCGGGACCCCGGTGGAACAGGTGTCGGCGGGACCCCCAACGGAACAAGACATGGTGTCTGTGGGACCCCCAACGGTACAGCCTCTTTGGCCCCTCTAGATGAGGCTCTCATCCACTCATTAAAGATGCACTCAAGAGTGTTCTCAAGCTCATACAGCTCTTGTGAAAAGGAAAAAACTGCTGGGTCCATACTGGTTCGGTCGTACTGTCAGGATTGGGGAAAATAGGACCCAAATGCAGTAAAAAAGACAAAAGGTCTTGTAACAAAAAGCGAGCTTTAATAAAAAAAAGCCGATGACAAAGAAAAACAATAAACAACTTAACATCAGCAAGCCGGGGAGCACAAGGAACAAGCTTACAGACAGGAACAGGTGGGTAACATGGACGAGAAAGACGACGACCGAACATCAAGCAAAAGGGAAGACGAGACTAAATACACAGAAGGGTAATCACAGGACAGGACACAGCTGGGGAGGGGAGGCAGAAACACAGGGGGGGGGGGGCAACAGGTGAATACAATGAGACAATCAGACACAGGAGGGCAACACAGGAAGGAAGACCAGACACAGGGAGAACAGCATTTCAAAATACAACCGAAAACTAAACACACAAAACTAAAATCACGACACAATGACACAGTGCAATCTTTTCACTAAAGTATAATCCCCCCTTTGACCTGAAGAGCCCTTAAGAAACTGCCAGGATGAGTTTAGCTTAAGCCGCCAAATGATTTGTAAGACGTCTGGGGCCATGTCATATTTAATAGCTTATCCACAGTGAACATTTGCTTTGCTAATGCCAGTAATATTTATAAGATGCGTTCGACAGCTACATAAGTGCTAAAGCCCCGTCACAATTTTCTTCCGATGTGGCTTTAAAAAAGCAGACTGCCTGTCGGACAGTACGGACAGAGACTGTAATTGATTATGTTATGTGTGGAATCTTCTCATTAAAATATGACAGAGGATGTCAAATAGATCGAATGTGTTTTTTGTTTTATAATAGGAATGTACTTCTTAACTTATAAGGAGGACCAAGATCCAGGGGGGGGAAATCTGTTAAATAAGAGATTAAAACTGCTGAAGCTGCCATTCATAAATAACAGTTTTGAATGGTCAGGAAAAGATGGGGATTTGCTGAAAAGAAGTTTCCTCGAGAATTATTTACTGTTAATTATTCAATGTTACTTTTCAGGGTTTTTAAAGCTGAGCTGACATTGAACGGCAAGCCAAGTTCCTGTTTCATTTCCAACTCTATTTTGCTTCATCAACAGACCTGTATTTTGGAAGCCTGTTTATCATAAATGATGTCAAAGACAATTACAGAGGGGAAAGGTTTAGCAGCAAACATTGTCTATATGATTTAAATCTCTTCTAAAACAGTCTTCGGTGCAGTGAGCGATTATGTCAATTGAAGTATCTGCTTTTGGAATATTCTAGAGGTTGCTGGGCCCTCTACTTTGGGTGACCCCATGACTTTTTGATCCTATTATTATACATAGAGAAAAAAGCTTTCAATGCTTTCTTTGACACATAATTAATTGTAATACTTTGACAACTCAATATTTAACACGGGACACATGAATAAGAACCCAAAACAAAGCACTTAGTTTTTTACTTAAAATCAAAACACTCTAAATAGTCCATAATATTATAATTCCCCTTCGTTTACCCCAGTGGTTCAGCATTGGAGTCTTTCAAAGTTCAAATGAAAGGGAAGTCTAGAAAGCACTGACAACACTTTGCCAGATTATTATCAATCTACACTCCCACCACTGCAACCAAACAAAGCGAACACTGGCTGAAAGCAGTTTCTCCCACCAATTTCTACAATGCCAAATACTGTGCGGTCTCTCAAGGTCTCACCAAATGCTGATTGCTGCCTGCCGGCAAAGAGTTTGTAGGAGAGCTGTGTGAATTTCTAAAGCTAAATTATGATATGAAATAAAGGAATTCAAAGATAAAAACTCACCTCTTACATGAAGAGCAGTGAGTATTGAGATTCCAATAAAGCCCCGCGCCCTCAGAATCAATTCAACAAGCTTTTGCTCCTATAGTTCAGCTAAGTGTTACATTCTCAGATGCTATCTTCTGTTTTCACTGTTTACTTCACTAAGGAGGATTAATGCACTCCTTGATGCAACAATAAGCACTTCTATATTTGGTTTGCTAAACATAAATCTCTTGAACATGTAATTTAAAACTACATTGAAGACTAAATCGTTTTTTTTAATTCATTTTAGGACTATTTACTTATCTGTGTCTCTTGTATTAACCTCCACTGAAAACAGTGGCTCTGTTTTGGTTCATGGTCGCAGTTCATTGTGGCCTTTAATTGACATGAATAATGAAGTCATATTTTTACGACGAAGATGCCAACGCTATTAAAGGCGGGAGGCAAAAGAAACATCTTGTCATTTTGTTGGCTTTGTCATAACGATGAAGCTTATTGACCTTTTAAGCTGAAATATGTTGTGACATCAGTCCCTCGCTTGTACAGCTGAGAGGTGTCAACAGATATGCACGCCATGGCTAGTGTGACTCCGCAGCGAAAAGAAAAATGTCGTACTAAATCGCACTTGAGTCATTTAAACATTGTGACAAAAGGCTTCACGCGAGGTGTTAATCTTAACATCGGAAATGGAATTGAATGATGACATAAAATATGTATTACGGCAAAATGAACTGTGCATTACTGCATTCTCACCCCGATGGTGGACATGTGGTTTCTGCCACTTCACACTAAGGCTTAAAGGATCTAGCAGTGATGTGTGTCAAGTGGTGTGAACGTTGACCTAGATGGACAGCAAGCATCAACACCCTCAGTGTTGTTGCTGATGTTGACATTCAAGCACTTTTTAATGTGTGAAAGAAACTCCTGAGTTGAGTCTGATAGACGTTTTTGAGTTCTGAAGTCCTTGAGATGGTTTGTGATGTTCTATTACATGTTTGGTCAATCTCGCTTTTTATTTGACAGAAATGGGGGGGATGGTGAGAGACAAAGATCAACCCTTGAGAGTTGCAATTATATGGCATGTGTTGTGAACACTTGGCAACAAACCAAGCGGCAACCTTCAGGGCTAATAAGTGAGGCACTAAGTGAAGTTAAACTTGCATTCTCTCTCATAGCAAGCAGAGGGTGACTCTACTGGTCGTAAACATTCTGATTGTATAGAAGTTTAGAAAACAATTACCCTCCTTCTCAGTCAATATTTTCCTCAGTAAACATCGTGATCATGAGTTCATGGTCTCAATTACTAATTTCCGGTATTCTCTAAAGAGCATGACGTTCATTTTGAAAATAATTTGTCTGTGCTTTAGTGCATTTCTACTTTGATTGACTGGTTGCTAAACTAGTTAACATACTCTAACCCCCTGATCCCACTGGGAGCGTCTGCGCTACGTTACGTTGTGGCTGTGCCGTGCTGCGACCTCCTCCTGCGTCGTAACCCACCAGGCGCGTTTCAAAACGTTGTGGAAGCGGAGCGTCATATGTGCAGCCTCGCAGTTGTTGTTGATTTTGGAATATTTCCTGGACATTTGTACTTCTACAAGTAGGCTACGTAGTTACATGGTTTATGTTTGTGTCTGTTTAAATCGTGTTTATTGTTGTTATTTCCTATTTTGTTGTGTTGTAGACTACAGACAAAGTTAATAATAATTGTAATATCCCAGTTATAAACGACATGAATCAAAGATATGTTGCTGTATTTTAGTGGTAAAAAAATGCATTCATCATCATAATTATTCTATATATATAATGTACACAGTGCCTGTAAACCGGAGGAGAACGCTGGCATTTCTCCTCCTACTTGAAAGACTACGGAGGGATAGGGTCTGCAAAATTACTTTGTGTGTGTGTGTATATATGCTATATATGGTCTGAACGTTCCACTTCCTGCCTGCCCGACATTACCTTACGGCTGCGCCGCGTCAAAAATAGGATTCATCCTATATTTTAGAAATTCCTTGCAGCGAGGAGCTTCTGGGACGCTTCGAGTCGCGGCGTAGCGTGGCGTAGCGTGGCGTAGCGGGTCTGGTGGAATAGCACCCATTGACTAGAGTGGCCGCGATCACTAAAAACCCCGTGGCGCAGACGTAAGGTAGCGCAGACGCTCCCAGTGGGATCAGGGGGTAAGTGTTTTCTTTTGTACCACTAACACTATCTCACTGTGTCTTCAGTTCTTCAACGTTCAGCGCTCGGTTGACCTTTGCTCCACCTTCACGTGTTACTTATGGTACCAGCAAGCAAGTTGGAGTTATTCAATGATTTAACCCCCTGCAATCAGATTGCGAAAAGAGAATATAATATGATTCTGCATTTAAAATCATCAAATAACCAAAAGCTACCAGCGAACCATCATTCCCTCATGTGATTTGTATTCAAAGTTGGAATCCGCACAAGCCAAGGATCAGTGATAAAGACCTTGTGGCAGGCTGACAGAAATACTTTTCCCAACTCATTTGTGCACTATTGCATTTTTCTAAATAGAAAATATGAGCAACATATAAATATGACATTTATTTTCAGGTCAGCAGAATGACTGCGCTGCGGGAATAACACGGTACGACATATGTGGCTCAGTGTATCAACATTTGAATAATGCGCTGTGGCAGATAAGCTCCAGAGGATCTCATTTTCACTCTGAGAATGTCTCAGGGCTAAACTGCGTCACTTTTCTATGACAGCTGCCAACTCTACATGTCCTCGAATGGTGGTCCTTCTGTAGGGGCGAGAAGAGGTGCAACTGTGAGGAATTGATACACGGACAGATTTGCCTCTGAATCACAACAACAACTGCCATCTCAGTTCATTACCTCTGCTCAGTGTGCATGTAGTCCATGCCCTGGAGTACCAGCACACTGTACAGGTGTGTGGGAGTAAGAATTGAATCACAAAGGAAAGAAACAGGCCAGGAAGTACCGTATATGAGAAAATGATCTGAATGCAACTTTTTGCTGTGTTCCCAATATAGTCCTGCAAACAGGCTGACACAACAGTAAACCTTGTGGTGGGGTGAAAAGTCAGGACATTATCAAAGCCAGTTCGATCCCTAGAGTCTTACAATCTTTACGATATTTCATCATATAATTTTTGAGATATTTCATGGATTGAAGCTGCAAGGTAAAAACATGCAAACAAATGGCTAATTCAAACTATACAGATGCAGCTGTGTTGGGAGCAATTGTCATAGCAGTCAGCATGTTCCATGACACAGAGGGAGAATTGTGGATGTGGCCACATCATTTATAAGTAGATATCAAGGGCCAGCTGGTGGATGCACACACCCCTACTCGTCCTGTATCCAAAATGTCCCTGTGGTTCACAGCCATCTCGTCACCTAATTATATTGAGCAGCAGATCCATCATCAGAGCACGGCAACATAATAGATAAATGTGTTATCTCCACCTAAATAAGATCATTGCAGCATCAATGAGCAATAATTGCTTTTGGAAATGTTGTGATTTGAAAACATCTCCTAGAAATGCAAACTTTATTCACTTGCACTGAAGCCAAAAAAGCACTGACTGGCACTGATTCTGAAGGGTGGACAGACAGACTTCCCTACAGTGTCTGAGATGTGTGTTTCCAAATATTCCTTGCTAGATCTGCTTTTCCTTCGGTTTTTACTAATGAAACATTGAAACAGCTTGTTGAGATTTCGTTTTTTTAAATATCTTTGGAACTGTAGATCCTTTTCTCCTAACGTAAATATTTTCTTGTGCTCATTGTGTAATAATTACCACATTTTCCTAATTTGAGTAATAAAAACATCCCTTTACAACTATAATGGTATATATTACATCATCAGTTAGAGAAAATCTCCCCATGCAAAGGTCCGGAACTTCAAAATGTCTAACTTGCTTTATGAATTAGTGTGATGATATATATTGAAGTAGCCTGTAGCTTTATCAACGTCTGCATGTAATCAACAACTGACTGTCAATCAAATAAAGCAAGTACAATTCATAAACAACAATATGTATTGTCAATTAACATTGAACTATACAGATATATAGCACTAAATGGTTTTAGAAAAATATCGACTCTTTGTTTGTAGTTATCTACTAAACTAAAGCAAATAAAGAGAGTAGGCCTGTTACACTGAGTGATATATATTTTACACACTGCTCTGATTTCTGCACGGACCTCACAGCTGTTCTCACTGGAAACATCGCGTCGCGATGAAAGCAGTTTCTAAAATAATATCCAGGGGATGCATGCAGAGCTGTCATTGGCTGAGATAAGTCCGGCCGTGCGTCACGCCTCCACCGTTCCCGGAAATGCATCCGCGGACGAGCCGTGGAGGAACCATCAGTGTATCCTCGGTTATAGCTCCTCCAGAGAGCCTCCTCGACGCTCGATCCTCGGTCCTCGTGTGCATTTAGAGAAATGAGATGTCCTTCAAAATGGCGCGCTGAAATTCATTTCCGGGTCACTACCGGAGGACCGAGGAGTCGAGGAGGGGAAATTTGAGTATTGTGTTTTGTCTCAGAGTGGCGTTGTGGCACTTTTAATGAGCGCCACGGTCTCTGAACAAATGAGACACACTGGTTCTGTGCTCCCAGTGGGCAGGATGAACATGAATGAGTCCACTCAGGGTTAAAAGCTCTTTTCTCACTGTCCACTTTCCTCTTCTTGGAGAGCGCCATGTGTAATTATTTGTCTCTCCCTGTCTGCCGCTAACACGCCTGTTCACTCTCCTCTCCTTCTTCTCTCCCTGTATCGCTAATTATTCTCTTCACTCACTTTCCTCTCCGCTTCTCTCTGCCGCGCTCTCATCTCTTCTTCTGTGTTTCTCTCCCTGTATCGCTCACTCGTCTCTTTCGCCCCTGTCGGCAGCGGTTAAAGTAGAATCGCCCCGTCAAAATTGAAATCCCCTATTAATGTATTGATTATAGGTCCGGGTCCGCAGTCTGCCTGTTGCCGACCCCTGCCATAGACGGACAACTTTTTGTCAAAATGTCCTCTCCGTTAAAGGCAGCTCATTGTGGAATAGCCTCATGCTGCTCATGCTCTTCCTGCATATCATGTATTTATTTTTGCTATGTATATAAATGTCATGTTCTTATATGTTGTATGTGAGGGGACTACGGATGGAAATGAGCTCAAAGCTAAAATCCGGCTCATTTACACTTGTAAGCATTATTTTGTTTTAAAGTGTTCATCAATGTGCACTGTCCCGGTTCAAATAAACGATTAAATGAAATGAAAAATACTTGATTTCACTTGGTTTTGTCATTTAAACAAAGTGTATTGTGTGTTCTTGGAACAAACGGTTTTACCCTCGATGTTGACTGTTTCAAACTGTGTGTTAGCGAGGAACGCAAAAACCCTCTTCATGTACCATGTAGATCCTCCAAGGGCTGCCTCCCACATAGCAAACATTGTGAAGAGGTTTTCTGGTCCATTCGTCGTGCAGTTGGGAGATTACCGCCATGGTAAAGCCCAGCAACACGACACAGTCTTGGCGATGCTCAGGACCACCCTCCTGGCATCCATCATGCTGTTTCAAAGTCTGTTATATTCCAGTCTAAGCCCATACACTCTAATCCTTTCACATAGTTGCTGTGGCATTAACTTGTTTATTGTATGTAGCATAACATAATGCATACATGTACTATATGAGAAGAGCGAGGGCCAACTTATTCTGTCGTGCTTTGTTTCTGTTCGTTACTGTGTTCAGTTTCATTAAATTGAGTGGATGAATATGCATTGCTCTCACTTGAGTTTTAATGGACGAGTTTGAATAATAGACCCTCATCTACAATTCATTGGCTCATTGATAAACTCATTTAGAATTTTAAATGTTATGCCGAGTCAATGAAAAAGTGTTAATACATCTCCACCGGTTGCTATGATTAAGTTGCATCTAATTGTATTTTTTCTTTTGATAAAACAAGTGGTACAATTTTAATTATGCAAGAGTGGCAATTATTTCCTGTCAATATACAACAATGATGTTGGATGAGTTTTAGGTTTACTCAGTCATCAGGATGATGTTTGTACACATTTCAAGGATCTGTGATGCCTTTTTTATATTTCCCCAAATGTTT
>CALSBZ010043701.1:882597-893422 GCA_943591055.1 Gobionotothen gibberifrons | reverse complement strand
ATTCTCTAGTGTCTTTACATGATTCCTCTTGGCTCCTTTTAAATATATAGCAGTGCATTGTACTGAAACTAAATGACTGTAAGTGAGAAAGATCTTGGTATTAGTCCTTTTTACCCCAAGCCTTTGACTGTGACAATAGCATTAAGAAACAGGGACTGTACTAAATATACTTGTTTTACCATGCTTATTTGACCCAAGATAAATGATTCAGAAATACATATTTTAAAGTGACTTTTTTATATCAAGACATTGTTTTACTTTGAATTGAGATTTTTAAGGAATTTGGCATTGTTAGTAGCACCGTTTTGGTTTCAACAGCAGACATCTTTTGGTTGATTGTACTTCATGAACATTTCTGTAACACATTGTAGCAGACAGTCCTCCAGATTGTTTGAAAACTGCAACAAGGATGTTAACTGGCACCAAACAACAACACCCTTTGACCCGTGCTATGGCGTGTCTTCACAGGCTGCCAGTCAAATGATTTTAATGCTTTACTGATCACGTATAAAGTTCAGTAGGGGTCTGGCCCTGAGCTACAATGCTGACCTATCCTTGGGCCTGAGTGCTCTTTGAGACAGGGCACTCCTGACTGCTCTTCAAACTGAGAGGCAACCAAGCACTTGCTGTCAGGGCTCCTCAACAGCCGAGTGCCTTGTTGGAGAAATTGAAGCCTACTGAGTAAATAGTACTTTTTATAAAGCAGCAAAAGAGTTAAGGGAACATGAAGTGACGAACACAGAGGAGACTTACCAATGGCATCACTCATTTCTTTCTATTCTCCTTTTCAGAACAAGAGCTTGAAAACTAAACTACTCTCGGGACACAAACTTTGTGATGCCTATGCCGAAGAGGTAAGGATTTTCAATTATAACATTCTGTTTTCTCACATTCATTATTAATCTGCTCCCACTACTTGTTGGTTCATTGTTAATGGAATAGGTGCAGTTCACGATAGGATATTGCACACACATTTCGTTCTCTTGTGAGCAAGCCATGTTAACCAAATAGAAATTAGAACATCTAAATGAGAACATTTGTTCTTGTTGCTTGTAATTAAAACAAGTTGTCCACTATCATTTGGACTATTAATTTAACTGTGATTAGGAAACTCTCGGTGGGTACACGGTGTAAGATTCACATTATAGATTAGAAGCAGTCTATTCCTGTCCTTCTCACTCTCTCTCCCACATGCAAACTTTGCCTGGTTTTGGCTGTCCAATGAATCTCAGGACAAGTTTTCTCTAACAGAATGCTCTTTGAAGGCTGCACAGAGCAATCCGGGGAGCCAAACTTGTAAAGAGAGCAGCTTCGAGTACATTTTCATCTGTGTCATTTTAGCTGTCACCGACTTTTGCTCTTTTTTGGCTTTGACTTTGCTGCCAGTTGTTACGGTCTGCTAGCATGCACTAGGTTCACTTCAAGCAGGGCTTTGAACTCCTGCTCTTGCCGTCATGCTGACCAATACTAGGCTGTGTTTTAGCTATGCAGGCTCTTACAAGGCAGAAGGACCTGAGAGCACCACGATGAGAAGTGAGAGCAACCGGAGCTGTGTAATCGAGGACTCAATATTTATGCACTTTCTGTACCAAGGCTGCAGTATTTGGAATAACCTCAGATTTTTACAACATAGGGCAGTGTGTTGATGCAGACAAGTTGATAGATGGCAACCTTGGTGTGCAGATGGACATTTTTCTTTACAAAGACCCTCGGCTAGACCTCACCCATGGCAGCTGAGGCTTGTTTGGTCAATGCCGCAGAGAATATTACTAAGGATTTTGAATGACAGCAAAGTTGTGAGTGATTGCATTTTCAGGAGAAGACAAGGAATTATGCAGCCAGGCAGGTATTACAGGGAAAACTGTAATATGTTAGCGTTTCAAATCATGAATCTGTACCCACAACAACAAATTTACAATTACTAATACTTGACATACTTAATTTATCTTATTTACACATTTACTTTCACACGATAAAGAGTGTCATTCGGACAATAGCTCTTATTTCACATGAATTCATGTCCCAGAATAGTTTCCCTTCAACTGTTCCTTTTAAATAAGAAACCCTTTTTAAAAACAGGGAACATGACACTTTCTACTCAATTTGAGCACCTCTTATATTACCTTGTGTATGCCCTTTTGAAGACAAACTCAGTTGGCAGTTTATAAAGCAGATACAAACGTTTTCAGTCCAACCCAACAGATTGCAATACACATGCTGTGAAAGTGAGCTTTTGTTGAAACAGTTTTATGGTTGAAACTGCATCAGTTCTAGCTTGGTGTTCCAAATTAACTGGCAATGTACTGTAGTGTATATTCTTAAACAAATAGGATGTTACTTTGATAGGCTCTCTTGTATGTCTTGTTTCATCACCTTGACCGGCAGGATAGATTTGGGTGGGGAAAGGGAAGAAATAACTCTTGTCCCTCCTTAATTACCACCACTGAGAAGCCCTATCATGGCCCTGTGCTGCTGCTCAGTGGTCACCAGATCAGAGTATGGTTGTACTTAGCAGCTTCTAGATGTGAGTCTAAATATGTGAATGGGATGAAGGCTTTCCCTAAAGCCGGCTTCACACTGTCCCAAAATTGACACCAGATGGACACACGAATATGGAATTTCGCACGAAGATGGCCCCGAACTTGGTCAACAGCCAAGCAACAGCCGAAGCAAGTACGATACCTACAGAAGGCCACATGACGGCCCCCGTACCACACACGAAAATATGGTCGTAGACTTTACTGATGATTTAGAATGTACTCAACGTAAGAGCTTGTGCCTCTTCGGGGGGTGCTAACATTTAAACATACACTTTATTCTTTACTTTCTCCGTCTTTATATGTAGATTAGAAGATATTACTTATCTCCGTCATGTTGTTTCCATAGCAACAACAACTTCCTGTCAACAGCGTAAACTCGCCTTCAAAATAAAAGCATCCAAATAAAACAGGAAGTTAACCTAAATTACATTTAAGACATATATACAACTGCAACGAAAGTAACAAAAACATTGTAATATCTTTTTCAGTTTCACAGAACACAAATTGGGTTATTTACATAATATGTTTACATGATTTTGTTGTGAAATAAATGCAATCTCGATGTCATCGTACTATAATACGATGGCTACACGACGGAATTGCGAGGGCTTCACGTAGTCGTGTTGCCTTCCTAAGACAATCGGGCAGCTTCTTGTTTCCTTCGTATTGTCTTGAGGCGAAAAATGCCCGATGGCACCGATGATCACACGAAGTAAAGACGAAGATGACACGAAGTAAAGACGAAGATGACACGATTTGACAAGATGCCCTCACGAGTGCCTTACGAAGGGCAAAATGGACCCACAAATTCAACACGAAAATTAACCTTTGCAAGGTCCTTCTGCAATTTGTTGGCATGCCAAAGATTTTGCCACCGCTCACAAAGTTGCTGCCAGAGCCTGAGAAACTCCACCGGCGGTCATACAATGGCTTAAGATGCCCTCACGAATGGCCCGATGTTGTTATGATCAGAACCGAATTTGAACATTTTCTTTATCGTGTGTCCATCGGGTGTCAATTTCGGTGACAGTGTGACAGGCTTAAATGTCACCTATTATGCAAAATCCACTTGTTCCTGTCTTGTATACATAAATATGTGTCCCCTCTGTGTAAAGAGATTCTGAAAATGTCAGAAAAAAGATTCGCTCACTTTTTGTCCTGATCCATTTATATAACAACCTGTCTGAAAATGAGCCGATCAGATTTGGGCCACTTTATGATGTCATAACGATTTTTTGGCTTGTGTAACCATTAGCCAATCACCAACCAAGGTACCCCCCTTATCTCTCCTCCTAGAGCACCATTGTGTTCTTTTTAACCAAATATCTCTCAGAGGGGCGTCGGGTAACAGACACAGAATCAGCACTTTTGAAACAGGGCTGAAACAGAGGGGATTATGGGAAGTGTTTCAGACAAACACTTCAGAGACATGTTTTGTATATATCTGAGACCTATAATATATTGGTGAAAAACTGTATAATGGGAGACCTTTAAAAAGACTTTTTTTTAAAAATGTAAATGCCTCCCTTCACTATGATCTGAAAATAGTTATGGTAAAGGTCAGTGTTCAGTGTTTATTTTACACAATCATTACATAGTTGAATGCCTCCTCAAGCAACTGAAGTGTTCTGGAAAGACTGCTGACACAACAGCCAATGAAGCTTGATTACTCCAAAAGACAAAAGGATCAAGGTCGATTGAAAAGAAAAGAATAACTTCAAGGGAACATAAGCTGGCACTTCAGCACGAAGCAGCTAACTTGCAGCTTAGCATGGATGCTTCACCGAAACTGACTTTATACTAGCAACAACCTGTGAAGGTTCCTGTTCCACTTTAACAGTATCAGCAATGATGGACTCAAGACACTTCAGCACAAAGGTCCACAAAGAGAATTGAGTGTTTGGAAGCCCTTGATGTTAAAGAGCTTTTCATGGACCCTGAAGTCTGCTCCACCACTAGGGTTATTCTTGAGATCTTTCAGCTTAGCTGATCCAAGCCATCATCACATATTCAAAGTGTGAGACAATGATGGCACATTTGACATCCCAGCCAAGTCTGATTATAACACTTACGGAAAGAGTTGGAAAGAGTACAAAGGCTAGGAAGAGGTCCTGATTGAAGATGTCGGTCAGTCTGCGCAGAGCCAGGACATTTCTAGAGACAGCAAAGGGAATGATCTATGAGCGGCTAAAAATATGACTGCTTGGCTTTGTGCTTGAATATGATAATATATTACGCTCAGTATGTGTTCTTCTACGGGGCGTATATGGGTGACATAAAGGCAAACAAAAAAAAGGAATAATTTAAAGAGAGTTTTCTTTAATAGGTAGATCACTGAAGGTCACTGTCTTCAGTTCCCTTGTGAGTCTATAAAACTGAAGTAAATCAGTGAGAGAAATGTTCTTACATGCCCTTCCTTTCATCCAGGAAAGTTATTTATGTTTAAAGGGGAAGGGTTACAGACTGCAGCTGTAATCACAGTGTAATGAAAGCAGAGGCACAGAAAGCGATACTAAAGCAGGTTATTGTGATACATGATTCTAGTAAACATAAATTATGATATATGCTCTGTCTGTATAGAAATATTATGGAATATTTGTTTTATTGCACGTACAGTACACCCAAACTGAATCTAGATTAACATGTTAAGCATTTCACTTTTACCTAATTGCTGTCTAGAAATAATCTTCAAAAGATCTTTTCAATTAAGATTTCCTGAGAGTTTATAAAGAAGCTTGTGATAAAATCTTTGAATCTTAACTGAGAGCTTTGAAGCCATCTCCAATAACTGAGATTAGCCCTGTTCTGTTTTAGCCCTGGATACACTTTCTAAACTCCTTTTGTAGCATGAGACATGTTTAGACTTTGTATTAGTAACAGCTTTCCTTTTTGTGTGATTTGTGTTTTCTGCAAGTGAAAAATTGGCTTTGGGATTTCCCACATTGTACATTGGAATACATTTCACTTGGTGTGGTAATCGTTTTTTAGAAAGCTGCTTTAACTTGTGCTTTGCTTCTGCTTGCTATGTGAGTGTCAGGCTTTGTGCTCTTAATCTGTGTTGTGTGGTGAGAACTACTCCGCTAAAAATACATGTTAACACTTCAAAGGAGGTCGAGCGGTTGCTTTTACACCAAAATGCATGAGCTGATCCTGTGTCTTCACTGCCTGAGACGAAAACAAACTTGCTATATTTTTCAGAAAGCCATTACACTAATGAAACTAAAGTATTACCAAGAAATAATGCCCTTGTTAAGAATGTTTGTTTTGTTTTGTAGTTGATCTATGAAGAGAGAACTTCAGGGGTGAGGCTGCACTGATGTTAATGAAAATAAGTAATTTAAACTGCCAAATGTAAAAGAATAGTTCAAGATTACCTGCCACAGTTTCCTAAAACCCTGACAGCTTCAAATGGGTTGTTTTGTTTGACTAACAGTCCAATGTTATTTTAATCTATATTTACAGAAAATAGCAAACCTCACATTTGAGAAGCTCGAGCCATTGTTTACCGAATATGTTAGCTTTAAAATAATTAAATACACATTTAAAGCCTAAATAGCTTCTTAAAATAGTTGCAGGTACATTTTCTGTCCTATTTATGATTGATCATTCCCGCTCTAGTCTAGAAGAAGAATGATCATCTTTCAGAACCATGTTATCCCTGTCACATATGTATGAATAACACTCTTCATACGGTTAAACATGTATCTTGTATTCATATGGCCATTACATTACATTACATGTCACTTGTAAGTCGCTTTTATCCAAAGTAACTTACATACTCAATACTGTGGACAATCCCCACAGGAGCAATTTGGGGTGAAGTGTCTCAGGGACACAACGACATGCTGACTGCAGTGGGGTTTGAACCTGTGTTTGCACCACACGCCTCCCGGTCATGATTCAAATAAGGATAAAGATAGGTCACTACAAAGTATAAAAGGCTTAGTGAGGTTCAGTCAGTAAACCCACTGGCAGGTAGCCACTGCCCTGACTCAGCTGAGTGTTTGTTCACTTCACAAATCACAAACACTCCTAAATTCAGCAGTCCATTTTAATAGCAGATGCTGCTCAGTTTGCTGATGCTGTAACTACTAGTGCATGCTTTACAGATATATACAGTATGATATCTGATTATTTATTTTGCTCTTTATCTATTTCATTGGTAAAATGGCATGTTAAATCAGATGGCTCAGAAAACCTAAATCAAAGTCAAGGTTAAGACCCTTCAGCGGAGGAGAGCGACACATGGCATTAGAGATACCATTTAATCTGTTGCGCATCTTTTTCCTCAAGAGCGACAATGTATCACCTGTAAAATGTATGGTGTTGCTGCAAAGTCATTTGGATGAAGGATGCCGTAACACTTCAGCTCTGTTATCACCAGAATTAAATATCTCTCTTGCATCAGGATTTATTGAAAACATCTAGTAACCTGAACCTTATGAAGATAAAATATAATACTGTAACTGGATTTGGGAGGATTTCCAGTAATGACTGATTTCAAGGTGAATGGCCTCATGTAATTAATTCTGCAGGGCTTTTTGAATAGAGCAGCATGCCTTTTACTCATCTTAAGTATTTTGAGGCGATAAATCTAACTGATCCCATTGTCTTTAATAACGAGGCATCAGTTTGTAATAAATGTTCTTCGCACATTTTTATTAATAGACTTTGCATGTGTGTGAGGGAGAAAGGGGGTGTACAGTATGCCTACCGTCTGCTCTTATTCTTGAACTACGAAGATGTTTATAAAGCAAGTCCTAAAGGTCATACATACTATTTATTTGAATGTAAGTTACCATATCAGATTAAGTGGTATATTGTTGTTTTTCTGTGATGTGAAACACTGTAATTCCTTTTTATTTCAACATTAATCGAGAACATAAAAGGCAAAAGGACAATGTATTGTCTTAACATTATGCATTCGGTGTATGGCAGGTGTGATAATGCATATGTAGGAAGATGTGTGCTCCAAGCTTCATGTGTGTACCTTTCCATACAATAGTTATGTGCATAATCCTTTAAATAAGAAAAATGTAGTTCCATGCTCTTCTTCATTCAGCATCCATATTGAATAAATCAGATTACCCTGACTGAAATGAAATATATTCTTCAGTCAGTACGTTTTGGCTGGCAGCCAGTCACTTGTATATCTCAGGTTCCATGCCTCAGCCAATCAGACACACTCCACAAGAAGGGCAATCTGTGTAAACGGGGAAACGTAGCTGGTCTGTGCTCCTGCTACAAATGTGCATACAGATGTATGCTGAGGGTGTCAATTTGCACACCTACCACCATCACCTTTAGGTGTCATGTTACCTGTTTCAATCTGCTTCTGTGAGATACGAGCACTTCTGCTGTTCTCTCATGGCAATGATTTATGGCAAAGGCTGTACATAGAAAACTGTTCTATTCATTGCCCAAAGTAAACAAATGTTTGCAGTAGCAGTTTAAGCCAACTGTAAGTTGTCCCTTCTTACATAAAGCTTTGACAGCTACTGGGCAATGACAAAGGATAAACATAAGTGTAGAGATCATACTGACAGCTTATGAATACACACTCATATTACAGTTTCGTCTTGGTTTGATTGTACTACTGTTTTTGTTTTTCTCACAGATTGTTTTCTATGGTTCCAATTCAAGACACGTTCACACAGTGTTATATATACTGTGCTATAGGCTATTTGAACTTGGATAATAAGAATTCCTTAAAGGCTGTTTGCCATACTTTGAGATATGTGTAAGATGCAGAATTTTCTACTGAAGTTATTGGCACTGTCTGAAAATGGAAGGCAAAGAAGACAAGAAGAAAAATCTATATCTTAAAACCGATCTATATCAAACAAGAAGGCTAGTTAATTGGACACATTCCAAATGTGGGTATATATATATTGGATTAGCTGGGAATTGGGAAGGACTGTCACTGCCAAGATGGCGATGAGCAGAGTCAACCACTTTGAACCAATAGATGTACAGAAACCCGTGGGTGATATCACAGGCACTGCGTCTATATGTTACAGTCCATGGGAGGCTCCCAAAGGAATTAATGAACATCCAGTTGACTTGTCTTTGAACTATGGGATGGCATTGAATGCTTTTCAGAAAAAGGGACTAAATTAACTGGTTATGACATTAAAATAAACTCATAATTTTAATTGCACATATGAATATTTTATGTTAATAACAAATCAAATGTTTTTGTGTTATGCGAAACTGTTGATTATGCTAATGCAAACCCCTATTTCCCAAAAGTTCCCTTCAGTTCTAGACCAAATCCCTTCAGAACCTGGCATCCTCTTGTTCTAGTTTGATTTGTCTTAAGAATAAATAACTAATAATACAAGCAGAACATTAGTATCAAAGATATACAGTACTTGCACACATTAACAAGTCTGTCCTTGGAATAGACTGTTTGAGTTGTGTCATCATTTTTACAAGGACAATGACTCAGTCATACATTATTTTAGGAAAAGTTAGGCAGAACTGTTCAACTACATCAAGCTGTGTCAGTGTTTTTCATTTTGCCAGTTCATTTTGAAATTCAGGTCCCAGCCTTGCAGGATTCGAACCATCAGGAACAAAATGGCAGAGATGCTGCTGTGAATCTCTCGGGCCGAGGGAGCATATTTATTCTGAGTAAATCATAGACCAATGCTTTCACAAGTCGAAAAGCGCAGCACATTTTCAAGGATCAGATATTTGCATTTATAAGTTACCACTCAATAGTGCGTGACTCTGTAGCCTGTTAATATGAGTCATTGCATTAACAGAGAGTGACTCACACTTACTGATATAAATTAAAATAATGTATCACAGCAACAAGTATTTACAATTCCAGATTAAATATCTGGCTCGCCCTGTGAGTTAGTGTTTAACTTTAGCTCTTTGTTTATTTAACCATACCATTGTTTTTATGAAAAGCCTCTGGATGCAAATTTTGAATCCAGTTACACATGACAGAGATGAGTGTCTTGGGACATGGAAGCACAGTGGGAAGAGGAATATCAAGATAAAGACTCTCGTAAAAAAAGGGTGAGGGTGCTTGTCAAGTACACAAAACCCTTTGAAGTGAATTTGTCCTTCAGCATCGGGTTCTGTGCGCTTTGGTGAAAGATTAGACCTTGTGTCACATTTGTACTGCCTGTGTCGAGGAATTATAGAGATAGATAGGAAGAGAGCAAGAGAGGTTTATAGATATAGACAGTCAGGCACAAAGGAAGAGATGTGTATAGATATAATGATAGAGATTTAAACTGATGGATAAAAGATAGAAAGAAAAAAAGTATATATTGGTAAAGTTTGTATCCAAATGTCTTGTTAATTATAAAAAATATGGGGAATGTCCAGTCTCTGTCTCTGATAGTTGCCAAATAAGTGCTAAACAAAGTCACATCATTAAAAGCACTGCAGACATTTTAGATGTTTTCTTACCCTAAAGCTTCTTATTTTAACTTGACAGTCTCCTTGTGAACTCAAACATGATGAGGTTCTTTGTTATAGCCAAAGTTTGCACAAGTCTGATTTCGCATCTTCTTTTTATCGATACACCAACATTTTTAACTCAAACAAGCAGGACACCTTTTGCGATATTTAGATTTTTTTTCTGCTTTCCACTTTTGTTCTGATGCACAAATTAAACATAAAAACAGGTGGATAAAAAGTCCCCTAATTATACTGTAGAAAGATCAAGTATAATACATATAGTTAGATATAGGTGAATAAATCATTATTGCTACTGTATATACAGTTAACAAGTTCAAGATGGATGGATAGATCTTAAATATGATTTTTTTTTTGTCATCATCATCTTTTAATCAAATGGAAGTACGGCAGCCCGGAAAGCACAAGCAGATCACTGAGTGGAGGTCAGAGAGAGGTCAGTAGGATTGTCTCTTGATGAATCACAATGACTCAAATATGCACTGACCAATACATCAGGCAATTTGATCTGCATTCCAATTACATAGTTATAGTCCACCATGCTTCATAACAAAAAAAGCGGTATAAAACTACACTAGCCTCACTGAAGTCACAGAGAGCAACCCTCTGAACTGGTGCGGAGTCCCATGTGGAGGCTTCAGTGGTCATGCTCACATCATGAGCAGCTTTGAGGATGGCTGTGTACCAAGCATCAAGCTATCTAGGAGACGGCCTCTATGTTGCATGTGCCTACTGAAGTGAAGCAGCAGAGTGAATGTCAGGCAGCGCTGGCCACTGTGTCAGTTTAGGGGCAGCGGTAAAAAGCTTGTGTGTGTGTGTGTGTGTGTGTGTGTGTGTGTGTGTGT
>CALSBZ010043701.1:851006-882497 GCA_943591055.1 Gobionotothen gibberifrons | reverse complement strand
CACACACACACACACACACACACACACACACACACACTCAGCCAGCATTGTCTTGCACCAGTGGGACCGCTACAGAAGTTATTGCCAACAGAGCTCACTTGATCACTGAGGGTTGTGTCAATTCCGCTGTGTGTGTGTGTGTGTGTGTGTGTGTGTGTGTGTGTGTGTGTGTGTGTGTGTGCGCGCTGCCTGCCGATGACAGGCGAGAGCCCATCCTAACCTGGGTCTGTTATGTGAGCGGTGATGTTAGAGGTAATGTGTGTAGTGGGAGTGAGAATACAGGTTTAGACATTGAGCAAGAAGCCAGTGCATGACTGCATCATTGTGTGGACTATGCAGTTCAGTGAAGGGGAGATTTGATATTTTCTTCCTCTCAGTAGGGGGCTTCCTTTGAGCCAGAGCTTTGCCCAGGGAACATTCACAAAGGAGTCTTCTGCTGCAGCTGGCAGAATCCTGCTTTGTGATCTAAAACCAATTTCGCTATTTGAATAAGCTAACATTTATTTCCTTATCTTCTCTTTGCAGTCAAAAAAAATCCAGGCTCAACTGAAAGAACTGCGGTACGGGAAAAAGGATTTAATTTTTAAGGTAAGTTCAAACTGAAGGGGGTGCCTTTATAGTAGCTCCAGACCAGGGGTAAACAGGTACTTCAGACCACCTTGAAAAGGATGGTCCCATCAGAGGAGCTACTCCAATTAAGTCAGTCGGAAATGACAAAGTCCCACCCTGTCAGCAGCGCGCAAAGCCAATTGGCCAGCGCTCAGTCCATACACAACATAAGCCCTGTCCTCTGATTTCCACTCTACAAGATCCAACCCATCCTTTTCCATCATGGGAGGTATATGGTTAAATTATGTTGACAGCAGTGGGTGAAGTTTAAACAGAATTATGCATTAGAACCTATAAGGGAATCTTCAAGACGGAAATTAAAGATGACATCATGTAACGCTCCAATTTGGTGGGATCCATATGATGGGGCATCAGAATTGTATCCTCCACACACATACTTCCTCTGTAATGCAAAGAGTGGCAAACAAGAGACTGTTCAGTATTGTACCCATACATACGCCACTGCCCTTTGTTTTTGCAAAGATTAAATGTCCAACCATCTGAGAGAAATATGTAATATTTATTGGCATTTACTGGTAAATGCACTGACCTTTCAGGCCTTGTTTGCACTGTCAAAATGTCAGTTGACATTTCTGCAGCAATGCCCTTCAATGTCATTTCTTAAATGTACATTTTGATCCCGCAGACTTATCGTTCCTAAAGCTGTGTCAGACATTAATGGATAAAAAGGACTCAATCCTTGCAGACTGAACGTTATGCTTCTACGCCTGAATATATTGTCCCTGAATGTCCTGCTCCGTGTACTATTTCTAGCTTGAGAATTATGGATGCTTTTTACTTGTTTGCTTAGTGTCATTGCTCGTAAATCGTTTTCTCTAAATTGCATCCGTCACTCACACAACATAACCTTATGCTCAATGTCACCAAACGATTCATGTGGCCCTTTAAACATTATGCTCTTATATGATTTGCAGTTGCAGATGGATAAGCCTAATGGTATCATACTCATCTTAGGAGAGATGACATTCTGATTTTGTTCTAATGAATAGGTCAGAGGGAAATGCATCATGTCCGTCTGACCTCCCTGATCCCAGTTGCTATTTTTGAAAACTCATATGTATTCCACATGTGCTCTGATCAAAAGCCCAGAGGGAGACTAGGGAGCAGGAAGCAGAGAAGAGTCACTCAAGATTCTGAAATGTCTTCAGCCTCACAGGGGGAGTGCCAGTCAAAGCACCTGACCGGCAGGCAGTTGGATTGGTTATGACGGGGGTTGCACCATATCAAACTGCATTTTGCAGCAGTGCACAAAGACACAACAACCTTGCAATATTGGACACATAACAAAATAAAGACACCTCAAAACCTGATTATTTTTGTCTTGGGAATCGTTGAGTCTTTCTTGAAACCGACAGGTACGCCATAAAAGATGAAGAATTATAAAACAGAAAACTACTGCACTGTTTTTACACAATGCAATAATGTGAGTTTAAAACAAATGAGGGCATACTACATTACACCCACAGTAACAGAAAAGCAGCCTTTTGTTTTCTGAATGTTTTCTAAAGTGCATCATTTGTAATGGCCCACAGATTTGAAGGACAACTTAAAAAGAGTCCCGACTCAGTGAATCCAAACTATGCAGCCCCAGAACATAACTGTAAACATTAACACAGGCAGGTTCCCCTTCACTTGCTCAGCCAAAACATTATACAACTTCAGAGGAACTGACAGTGCCTTCCCCCGTGTATCCCTACAAGACAATATTTTTGGCCGAGAAGCCTTATTCAAGCCTTCACATCTTCACTCCGTCAGACCACTTTTACATTTACCCCAGAGCTGTTTCTCCTCGAGAAAAGCGAAGGAGTGAAAAGAAAAATGATGGTTTGCAGTTGCATGCCTCGTCTCGCAGTGGCTAGTAACCCACTGACCCGTCACCTCTGTGATGGACTCAGTGCAGTAATATAGAGCTTTAGACCTGGAGGTACTAACCCTGAAAGCCAGCATATCTGGGTCAGTGGCCATGTTCCCCGCAGCCCTCAGAGGTCTCTCCGCTGATGATGCTCAGTGTAATGGACGGTAATGGCGCATTACTGTGATGCTACACAACAAACAGTCTTTGGAGACAAGCTAAGAGCTGGATGAATGTGTTTGCAACCTGATCTCATCATTATTCATTGCTCTACTACACACACATATCTCATATACATTACACAGCAATGTTTACAGCAGCTCCAAGTGAAGTGTTTTGAATAGCTGTTTGTTCTTTCAGCTGATTATAGTATCCTATCCAGCTCTTTACTGGCAAATATCCAATAATATGTCACACGTCTTGTTGAATTGGATTGTACCCCATTATGCTGAAAATAATCCAAATGTATATCAGTGAATACTTTTCATTTGCCACAAAGAAATGATTTGCAATCTTTTGTGTTGATGATTAAAGAACTGTTCCTCCAAATATATTACCTTTAGATTCCCTGCGGAGCGCAGCCCGACACCTACAGTACAAATGCATTTCTAAAATGGTTCCAAACTGTAAATTGGAAAAAACATCTTCTCAGAGAAAGATTTGATTCCTGGGCTTCTGTGAAAAAGTCATTGTGGTGAAAGTTGCCCTGTCCTTGACTGTCACTGCATGACTCATCCATCAGAGAAAACTTAAACATCATTTCAGCTGCCCCTGTTGAGTGGTAGAAGTGACAGACATGTTCATCGTTCAAATGTACGCTTGGCTAGTAGAAACCGAGATGAAAGAAAATTAGATGAATTCCGTGGAAAACATTCCAAGATCCCCCACTGTGTCACAAAAGTCGCTGAGGTACCAAACACCACGATACAACTCCCCAGAAACCATCAATCAGCCTCTTTGCCCATCTCCACAAATCTCGGAACACATTTTCTTCCCAAATATTGTGGATGCTGTGTGTTGGGTAAGCTGACAAGCTGACCTTGGGCTTTTCAGGATGTAGGCCCATGCAGTTTTTCATTTTGAGAGGCCAGTAAAAGACAAAAAAGTTTGTGGCTCAAAGTCAATCACTAAGGCAAGTTCTACGAACGTACGCAGGCGGCATGCAAATGATCCAAAAAGAGTTTATTTTCTTCTTGTTGATGGGTTTATCAATAATGAAAGACTCATCAGAAGATACTCTGTTGATCCTCATATGGGGTATACTGGCTCACTGACTGCAGAGAATATATATGTGTGTTGTTCAGCTCAGGGATTAAACTCTAGCAATGATCTGCTCATTAAAGGGCTTTGGTGGTTCCAGCGGGCCTGCTCCTATAACTGTCTGGATTAAACCTTTCTTTCTAAAGAACTGATGTGATCTTTATTTTAATGTTGGCTTTGAATGCATTTTGTAATCCCTCTGGATTCTGCACCTTTCTGTTCTCAGGAAATAGACCGGAGGTATTATTCATAAAGCAGTTCAGTACTCACAAGTATCAATATAACGCAACTATGATTATGGAGGTTTATGAGATCCCAATGCTCTCTTGTGTAAAGACCCAAGGGAATCATTGAGTTCTTAAAAGCGTATAATGTAAATGGGGTTCAGCCCAATCGATGTGTATAAATGTGTGTATGTGTGTGAAGTGTCATTATGCAGATTTAAAAAAAGTCAGGACAAAGGGAATGATCAGCAATGTAATAAGGAGGAGTCTCAATCCTGTGTGCTATAGATCTGTGTTATTGATAGTGCTGGGGAGACTCACTGGGGCTGGAGAAAATGCTTTGTGTGCACAGAACAAAGAGGGTTGAGCTGATTCAAAAGCCATGTCTTTCTGCAGGGGCAGCAGCTAATGGACTTGGAGCAGAAGTTAACCATCGCCAAGGAAGAACTGGAGAAGACTGCCCTGGATAAGGTGAAAGAAATGATGATTTCCTGCTGTTTTATGCCCATGCAACATTTGTTTACTTAGGTTCAGTCCACACAACACATAAGCCTGTATGTGTGGGAGATGCCCCATCATACGTAGGTTCAGAATCAGAATACCTGTATTAGTCCCACAGAGGGGAAATGTACGTTGTTACAGCAGAAAAAGAGCCAAAGACAGCTTAATGTTATGATGAAGCATGCATACAAAAGTATTAAAGTTAAAAAAAGGTTATAATATAATACAAAATATAATAAAATAAAAAGTTACACACTTCACAAAATACACATCCTGTAACAGTTCTTAGGATTTATCAGCCAGGTATATATTACCCAGCTATAACGGCATATACATATATTGCACACATAGCACATATTGCACATAGTTGGTTGGTATTTAACAGCAAGGGGTGTTATAGTCTGTGTAACTTTAAACTAATCTTGTCCCTCTCATTCAACCCATTTAAACCCTGCGATGTCAAACACCGAATAAATAATAAAATTGCTTTTGAATTATTTAATGAATAAAGTTTGTTAAGTAATGTTAGTCTGTTAAGCTGTTCTAGGGAGTGCAGTTTGAGGATGATTGTTAACCATGTGTCTCATTAAGGAGAATATATTTTCCAGATGATTAGCTTCAGCAGGTTTCAAAGAATGCGGCAGTTTTCATTTATGAGGTATAATGTTTATAAATGTGGTTATTGACACACTGACTCCGGGGGCAAGTTAGATGACTTAAAAATACATGGGGAGGAAAGCGTTGCCTAGCAAAACAGGCAATTATTTTGTACTGACATCAGAGGCCCAAAAGGTGAAACAATCAGTCTGTCCATTAGTATTATTGATTTAAAGTGAAATCATCTTTTGAGCATTGCTTCTTTTATAACTCTAGTGAGTTACGCTTCATGCCTTGCCTAACGATGCCTCCACCAGTAGCTGTACTAAAGCTGCTTTCAAGCATGGCCAATGGATTTAATGCTTAAGTACATTTCTCTTGTGGATGCATGGAAGGAGGCATGGAGGGATTCAGAAATGTGCTTTTGTGTGTAATTTTGTTTGGGGACAGGAGTCTCAGATGAAGGCGCTGAAGGACACAGTTCACATCTGCTTCTCAGCTGTCCTGCACAACCAGCCCAGCAGCAGCCC
The DNA here is from genome assembly GCA_943591055.1 of Gobionotothen gibberifrons. Taxonomy (NCBI): domain Eukaryota; kingdom Metazoa; phylum Chordata; class Actinopteri; order Perciformes; family Nototheniidae; genus Gobionotothen; species Gobionotothen gibberifrons. The sequence goes on along the minus strand of CALSBZ010043701.1, from coordinate 876,903 downwards.
CAGATTCCTCCCCTCCCACCTGTTCAGATACTCATCGCTCATCAACAGCTCCAGAGTCACCTATCAGCAGCCACATGCCAAGGTAATGCACTATTCCACTCACTCACGTCTCATTTCATGTTTATTCAAAGGAAGGCCTTGGTTCATGTAGAACACCAACCATTTTTTAGATGTAATGAATCGTCGAGTGTATGCTCGGGCTAAGATATATATATTGTAGATGAGGGCTTGCTCATGGATGTCAAGAGAAGCATTTATATCTTGCATTCATTCAAGTGTTAATGATGAAGTAATAGGCTTTAAATAGGTCATGATAAACTACATTCTTATTTATTTTGGTTGCCATATCTTAGATGTTTTCTTTTTTTAAAGCTTTATAGCCACTGAAAGCACATATATTTAATACTTGTTCTAAAACTACCTCTCTATTTTCTGTCTCCTTAAAACTTCACTCATATATTTCAGGAAATAAATTAACCTTAGTGGATTTCTTCCATAAAATAATTATATGAAAAAAAACATTGGGCTGCACAATAAGCCATAAAAACACTTATGAAAAATATCACTTCAAATGTGTATAATTTTACTATGACTGCTTGAACTTCAATAATTACATATTTTATCACTTTCTAATTTACCACAAATACACGCCTGACCTAGTCTACTATTTTGGGAAACATTTATCTTGAAGATTGTTTAAAAGTCTTACATTACATTTTCAACTTGTTGAAATCCTGTATTGTTGAATTAACTATGCTGTTCTCTAACTTAATCCGAGTGAACATTTAGTGTAGATGAAATCAGAAAAAGTCTAAGCAACACATTTAGTAGCGTGGATTCAGGTCATTGTGGTAATCATGGTTGATTGCATTTGCAAGGCAGCCTCATTCACTGTAGCCATGAATAAACATTGCAGGCTGAAGGCAAAAAGCATTTTCTCAGCCCATTGAAACAGCCAGCAACACGACCAATGGTCCATTTTCACAGACGACATTTTGACTTGTAATAGCAGGCAAACTCAGGTGAACCGATTACCATTAACATCGACTGTATTCCATTGAAGTGTCAGAAACACAGCCAGAATGAATCAGTAGTGCCCTGAAACAGGTAGAGCTAAATGGAGTGTGGCACTCAATCATGTTATTAATTACACATGTGGTTCTCTTCCATGAAAAGGCCTGACGTTGGGTCACAATATCTGGTCAGTTTGACTGTTAGTGACCCCAGTTTAAACACAGCAGTTACAATGCTTTAGGAAAATAAGATAAGTGCGTTCATTGAAAATGCAATGCAAGCAGGATTAAGGATTTGCCTCTGTAATGGCGGAGTATAATTTCCTTCTGACTCTTCAGATAAGATAAAGCAGGCGGCTGCTGTTTTCTGCTCCTCTTTGTGTAAACACTTTCAAATTAAAATTCATTTCACACTGTAACTCCATGATGTCCCAGCCTTGTGACATCATGGAATATAACTTGGTGCCAATATTTTCACCTCACCACACATCACAGCACATAATGCACTGTATGAGACATACACACACAAATGGCTACCACTTAAATGCATAAGTGGCTATTTGTCAATCTGATGCCCTGTGTATCACTCTCCAGAGAGAAATAGCATGGGAAATAATTACTACCAAATATACAGGTTAGGCAAACACAGTTCTGGAGGTTGTTCAGAATAATAACATGTCTAAATCAAGCAGTCATTTAAATATTAGTATTTTATTAATATGGTGCTGTAGTTTACGAGCCTAATTATTTGAACGTGGTGTTAGAGTTCAACCCTGTCTCCTACGTAATGTGGGAGAAAATACGTTTGTAACTAAACGTAATTGAGAATGCAGTTTAGTTCTGTGGGAACGTACTTTTGAGGAGACAGGGTTGTAGAGTTTCATATTTTAGATTTAAAGTCTGTTCGCTAAGATACGATTAAGTCACTATGAAACAGGCACAGTCAAGGTCACAGTAGATTAAACAACAGGCTCAGGATTTCATCCATTTCAGTGAAGATATTATCTTTTGTGTTGCTGCTAGTGAAACACTGCCACGTTAGGACTCCTTTCAAGTGTCAAGATGTTTCCCAGTCCACATGTTTTTATTCTACAAACACTTCATGTCAACATTTCAAAAACATGTAACAGTGTTATAAACAAACATGTTTTATTCTATAGATCTATAAACCGAAATGGAGCCGTTATACACATCATTTTTGTTTCTTCAAAATGTCCCTCATAGAACCTGTGGTTATGTGTCCGTCTACCAAGCATTCATGTCATCCTTAATCAGAGATTGAGTTGGTTCCTGAAAAGCAGTCACTGTAGTCACTTAGAAATCATCAAGTCAGCCGCAGCACCACAGCGCCTTATCTGCCATGATCCTGGTGAGCAATTATGTCTTTAACAGGCTTTTCTCTCAGCAAGGCAGTGACAATTTACCCTGCGTCTTTTTCAAGGGTGCCTAAGAGATTTGACATGCCTTAGAGGATTTTTATTTAGTTTTCTTCATTTCTTATCGTGCAGCCGTAGCACCACTGTCACCGCTGTCCCTCTGCTGTGCCTTCATACAGCGCAATATTCTGTAATTGACACTTTCTGTCCACATTGGAAATCTGGTAGGAGTTGCCAAAAATAAAACACACAATCCCATTATACCAAAAGTGTATTCCCTGTCATCTTCCTTTCATTAGTGGGAGCTAAACAAATGCAAGCACATGGACACAATAGGCATCTCATGAAATAAGAAGTAAAGGAAACTCAAGGTAGGTGTGGGTTGATTTTCTTATGCTAATGAGGGTATGCTTCCTACTTTATTAGCATACCAATAGCAGCACTTCACTTGTGAGCTGTTGCTAGCTCCATTAACTCCTGTAGCCGCTGTACACTTTGACGGGCTGTCTGATAAATCTGAGCACACCTCCGCTGCAAAGATTGCCGGGGTGTTCCATCTGTCCACTTTGCCTGTGCAAGTAGAGGTGGGTCAAAGCACATTGTAATCACTGCCAAATGTATCTCAAATGAAGTAGTTAAAAACAGCAGACAATAGCACTTACTGTGCATAAACGAGCCAAATCACCTGCAGCTAAGAAGTTAGGAAACAATTCACTGACAGAGAGGCAAATGTCAGGAACATGGGTCTCTGATGACCACGTGGTCTTATGATGCTCATTAACAGTATCAAACACTCAGTAGTTATTTAATTATTTTGTGTAGGTTTGGACAAGACATATTAGTATAAGTGGATTGTAAATGAATGCATTTAGTGAGACATGCTATACGTTTCTTAAAATGCATGGCTAATCATATGCTAATATTGTTGATGATCAAAAGGCAATAATTCTGCGCACAGCAGGGTATTATCGCTCTACTGACAATAGAAAACGCAAAACATCAATTCCCCTAAGGCGTTTAACATATGGAGAAAGCATTTATTCAGTAACTGGATGATAAAACATACATTTTAGTTTCATGAGAACACTTTGAGTTGAATTCCGCTTTGTGTTTTTGAAATCCAAAGTGGATAAGTGCAGGGATGTTTGTTCAAACACTCACTGACACCACTTTGAGCTTCACGCTCGTAGTTAGGGTTTACATAATGGAGCTTTGGTAGAAGCCACAGATAAGACTCTCCCAGGCCTTGTCCCTCACACACACACACACACACACACACACACACACACACACACACACACAAAGCTCTTCTCGCTGGTGAAAGATTCATTAGTGTGAGGATGCAGAGATCAGCAAGATTGGAGTAGAAGTTACTTCATATTTAAGAGTCTCGGGGAGAGGGCCAAGCCTTGTGGTCCGATAACATGCAGTTTTCATCAAAGTAATGGGAGATGATGTCTTAGATGCTCACATTACTAAACTGGAGGAGAGATCAGGAATGTATTTGCCCTCAGCACTTAATATTTACTTTTATGATTGTTTTCTAGTCTTTATAAATCAACGGGATATTCATCTCTTCCACGAAGGGAGGAGATAGTAGAGGGCTGACGGAGAAGATAGTTATCGGCTGAATTTGTATGGTACAATTCCATTTGCATCATGCATGTCAAAATGCTTACTAAGAAATCCAAGTCATGTTTTCTAATTAAGCTTTTATTTTTACTTTACAAAATTATTTACATTCCATGATTATTAATGTTCTCAGTTTAAGCTCCTTTTTAAGTTTTTACTGTAGAAACACTTGGCTTTTGCAGACAGAACAGCTTGTTAAATGCCCTCCTTCTTCCATTGCTCTACTGTCAAATGTTTCCTCGATCTGACGTATGCTGTCAAAAGTCAGGATATAATGCATCAAGTGTTCACTCCAAAGTGGACTCTTTCACAAGTAATGCCATATGTTATTTCAGTTGACAAAGTAAGAATGGGATATGACAGTGACAGGTTACAATTGCCTGAAACCATTGCTTCATCTCACAAGAGACCACTTTTGACCCAGTTAGGTAAGGTACTATGTAGCAGCCTGGTGCAGAACACCGGCTCAAGGAGACGGAGAGGATTTTGATTTTTTTTGCTGTAAAAAATGTAGTTCATATTCTACTGTTTGTTGCTAACTAACTAAATTGCTGTATACTGTATACTCTAATCTAAGCATGATTTCTTATATTTATTTTGTGAATAGTACTGCTGAATTATTCAAAATTGACTGTGTCTGGGAACAGGGTAAATAAATAATATCCACGCCGTACATTTTCTGCACTGCTTGTAAATGTTGGCATATTACAGAATACATGACAGGGATGCCCTTTCCTGCTGAATTGTAGTCTCAACGCCTGCGTAAGTCACTGGCCTATGGATCAGCAGTATATTTAGCATGGATAGATTGTACCAAATACAAGTTTCTTACTTTTGGATTGGCTTGTTTCTGTAGTAGTAAGAAGTTTATTACTGTGGGTGAGAACTTGGGTCAACACTAAATAATGTCTATATTCCTTATGCAGGAGGGTCAAACTGAAGGCCCTTGCTGTACTTGGGCCCCATGTTGAAAACATTTTTCACAAAATCAAGATATTGACATCAGTCTTCTCCACACTGCCAGGGAGCCCGGAGGAAAAGATTATCCACAACTTTTTTGGCACTTGCTATCGGTGGATACTTAGTTTTGATACATCTCTATCATACATTCATTTTAGCACTGCCACACTCAATGGTGCCTGTTGGCATGGTTCTCAAAGAAAGAGCTTTGACTACTGTATAGGATAACAACTCAACAACCTGCTGAGTCACTCTGCTGCTGTCAACATTTAGAAGGTAGATACTGTATGTATGTTAAAAGAATGCGGTTTGAAATATTTTCTTATAAATATAAGTTATAAATGACAACATGATCCTGCTGGGGTTTAACAGTGTGATTCAAAACAGGCTACGAATTTGATTTCAAGCCATGCTAAAAGTTCACTTTGACAAACCACAACATGGTCTCTGCAAAGAAGCCTGCCAAAGGATCAATCATCATGATTTTAATGATGGATTATGGTATGAAATAAAACATAACTTTCTCTCAACCCTGCCATGTAACACTTCTGAAATCTGTTTTTATTTACTTTCTTTTTCTTTTTTTTTTCTTTATACGCATAGAGTGTTTCTTTCAACACCGAATCAAAGCACATCAACCTCACAAAAGTCATAATTTCCTTCTGTCGAGCTATAGATTGCTCTATATTCTCCAGAGAGAAGCTTTTCATCTCGTGTCCATCTTGTTTTCCTTCTACAATCTTGAAATTGCTTTGGCTGTTTTTGCACCGGGTCACTTCACTGTAACATCACTGTCCATCATGTGAAGCTCTCACAGCTGTAATGCTCAAATCTACCTCCCAGGATTATGCTTACTTTTCACTCGCAGTACAGGCATCAATCGCATGCTGGTTTGAAGGTCCAACATGGGGGACATAACAACTACATGTCATTTCATTACAAAACTAAGAGGGCACTCGGAGAGATGCGCCAAAGCCAACTGTCATATCTGTTTTTTTAAACAAAAGTGAAAAATAATGTGTTTTACGCCCTGTAGTTTGGATCTGCTCCAAAGAATAATTCAACCAAGCTCATGAACCTTTCCAACAGTTGTGTTTACAGTACATAATGCTGCTGACGGAAGTTAGCATCTTAAAGTGGTTGCTAGACAAAATACAATAGGATTTTCCCATTGGATATGGTTATATTGCACCAAATGAGCTTTGTGGCCAACACATGTTAGTGAAACTTACTGTAACAGGTTTTTTTAAGCAGATATTCTCCTCATATTAACACCAGTTCTTTAAGGGAAATGCAATTCCCAGATGTAAAAAACTAACGCTATGCTAAAAACGAATTACATGCACTGCTGTGTGCATCAAAGCTAAATGCAGTTTCCTGTCAGCGTGATGACTTTAAGTAATTGATTTAGTCACTTGTCAGTCTCCCCGTCATTGGATATGTAATGATTGAAATAACCAGACTAGAATCACCTCCTTAATATTTCAGTAATTATGTTTTAGTTTGTCATTATGCAGTTGTTTGCCCTTTCTGCTGCTTGTTGGGAAATAGTCACACCAACAATGATTTATTCACTACTCATAAATAAGCAGAATTAATATAAATAAACAAGTATAAATGAAGCCGTTGTGAACCTTTGAGTCAGAACTGCTTACATTCAAAGAACCCCATTGCTTCAGCTGCATTAACAGGCCATTTACACATTTGATTTGTTACCCTAAATTGTAATGTTGTCTTTTTTTTGCCAACAGGATATCTCTAAAGTTCAGAGAATTGTCACAGCCAGTAAATCACCCATGAACATGGAAGTAATGAGGAGAGAGAGTGGCGGAGTTAAGGACTGCCAGATGGAAAAGGTGAGTCTTTAGAGTAATTAAACTATAATGGCATATGTTACCTGGGGGCTTGTGTCCATGAAGTTCATCTGTTCACTGAATCCATGCTCAAGCCTCTCATCTGAAATCAGACAAGCCTCTTCTACTCTGAGGGTCTACAGTAGGTCCATTCGTTCTAAAACTTGATGCCAAAAATGCTAAACGTTTAAGTATTCTTCCGTAATTCTTCAGTCAATATCATCAGTTCAACTTTCAGACTTGAGTTAAATCACTTCAAATGAGTATACTGTGCTATTAGATTACAATATTGACCATAAACAGGTATGGTAACAATTATCGAAAAAGAAAATATCATAAACTATTTTTTGACAATTGTGCTCGAATGCTTATATTTGCAACATTTGATTTCATATTTATTCAAATATCTTTCAGGTATTGGAACATTGGTTTGCCAGTACCTGACCTTGTATGAAGGTTGAGTGTTTCTTGCAGCGCCTAGTTCTAACCCAGCCTCTCTGCTGCGTCTTTTATGATTATAAAAATAATGTGATGGTAATTAGTTGTGACCTGCCCTGGTCACAAGCGTTTAAAACACTGCTTAGGTTATGCAACCTCACGAGAGCAGCTTTGTGAAAGCTAAAATTAAGAGGAATAAAAATATCTCTTTTTTTTTTTTTTACAGCACATGGAGCCTTGCGTTTGCCGCAGGAAATAATTATACACTTCACAGCTGAAATGATGAATGAGTTGTCAATCAGCAGAAAATTGGTAAAATTAATGATCTGTAACTTGATTAAATCAATTAGCACCATGCTCGAGTTTTTGCTTCTGAGGATATTTTTGTTTTTTCGATGATTCATTCATCTACAAAATGCCACAATGGATTATTCCACATCATTGTTTCTTAGAGCCTTAAATCTCACTTAGGGAAGATTTCAGCAACTCATTAAATGCGCTGAAAGAGAACTGTCGTTTCAGTGAAGATACTATTTTCACTCTCAACACAACTTCAAAGAGCTTTTCACTTACAGCTCAACTTGCCCAGTGCAAACAGACACTGTGTTTTACACTGAGGGTCTTCATTGAGTGCATTGTTGCTCTGAACGCTGGTACTGAGGGAGGGAAGACAGAAGGAGAAACTGACCTCTAATGTTCAGATTATTTTGGAGGTGCTTTAATGGTCACAGACTTGCCTTTGAGGTCAGCTCTGAATGTGTATCTCTGATGGGGAAGCCTAATGATTTTTACAACTATCAAAAACTATTACAGATAAAAGTTGAAAGACCGCTGAAGACAGGGGAGCCACCCAGAGAGGATATTACCCTCTGTGGAAAACCGTGTCAAAGAGATTGTTCTTTAATGACATTGTGCCAAGAACAATGTTCAGCAGTGTCCCATATTTGCTTATATAATTTAGGCAGGGTGGAAAAATATCCCACAGCGAGAGGGAGAAACATTTTTGATACAGATAAGAGGAGACATGTTTGAAACAGACACTCAGATATGGTGTCCGCTCGTGAGCACCGCCACGTCTCCCGCTGTCCTCCCCCCCCCCTGTAGGACGGGAGGAAATGACAAGAGACAGTTTGTGTGAGCGTGTAGCGTACGGCCTGTGTTTCAGTTTGAAAACGAAATGTGATACATTTGCGGCTGTCAAATGATTTGCTTGTCACACTGTAGAAAGAAATCACACCTAACTTTTTGAAATGTATATTTCAAATAAAATGCATGCAGGAGACTGCGTTCACTTATCTTACATGTGGTTTGATGCATCCAAATGTTCTTCTATACAGCAGGTCCATGAAGTAATTCATAATTGACCTTATTATTTTATAAAGAAGCAGTTCATGTATTTTGTAATGTCAACATTTAGTGTTCAATGTGTACAAAGCTTTGTTTTAGCCATAATAATTGGCAGCAATGTTACATGAAAGCAAAGCTATTACCTAGCTGGCAAATTGGCTAGTGTATTGAAGCGGGGGAATGATTGACGATGCTTTTAGCGACGTGTGCAACTTTGTAACAGATCAACAATAACACATCCTGTAGGGATGCAGCGTATCATTATTTTCTTTATTGATCATTTCAAGATTGATTGTTTTTCCGTCATAAGTTGCAAAAAAAGGTCTGTTTGAGGTTTTGTGAGCCAGAGGTGACAACTTGAAATTGCTTCTTTTTTTTTTTTCAACCAACAGTCTAAAATCCATTTTCCATAGTACGGTGAAAAGAGGAGAGCAGCAGATCTTTATGAAACCACCAACAAATATCAGGCATTGGTTTTCTAATTTACAATTACTCATTTTAATTATTCATTGCTTCATACAATTTGGTTGTTGATTGAATAACTGTTGATTGACTAATTAGTAAATGATTACCAGTTGAGTCACTAGTAAACTGTAGTAGAATACAACATGTGTGTCCTGTACAGGTAAACAGGCTAAATACATCACGGTCAATACAGTGAGAAACATATTTGGATTATTGAATGGTTTTGAGAAGAAGTCAATAAGACTCCTGATTGCTTTCTAGTGAAAATAAAAAGGGGGATTTGAATGTCCCATACAAAGGTCTGTTCATATTGTGTTTTCACTGAATACAAACAGCATGTACTCTCTACACGGCACTGAATATGTTCTCTCTACTCCTATAGACCGGGGGCGACTGCCTTCAGAATCAGACGAAGGAATCAGCACCAGATAGTAAAAAGCTACCAGAGCCACAGCAGGTGAGCGCGGTCAGATTAGATCATAATAGATGCAGACATTTCAAAGTTTACTTGTTGCTGTTTTTGCTCCACATTAAAGATATATCAGTTTATAATGGGAAATGCCATACTTACTAAATCTAATATTACCTATAGATTTGTATTAATTGTCAGGAAATCCCTTAAAATACCAAAATCCACAATGTAGTCCAGACATTTATGCTTGCCTACCATGTCTGACACTTATTCCCAATTAAAATGTGAACAGTTTCACAAATCAAATCTTTTAAAATGCCTCGATATTTCTTAAAACAATTGGGGATTGCAGTTTTTTGCCAACTCTACCCCAACAGGCGTACATTAGGAATTTATTGGTGGTCTATATCAAGCCTTGGATTAATTAAGGCATCGTTTATGACTGAAGATAAACTACAGTGTGTGTGTATTCATGATAATGAAGCAACACGTCGGCCAGGGCATCTTTGTGGTTAATTAATGTGTTTTTAATCTTTTTGGACGGATAAATATTCACAGAGAAATCATTTTTACTGGGTTAAGTCATTAATTGTTTTGCTTCTTGATTCTTGACAACAAGAGAGCTTTTTATAGCTATTTAAAAATAAATTCCATTCCACTACAATCTCATAATTGAAATGTGAAAAAGAAGGAGCACGACAATCATGTTTTAAAGGACTTTATGGAAAGAAAAATAGATGTGACCATCCCAGTGTGAATACACACAGACACTGACAATTAACTGTAATGTAAAACTCAGCATGCACGTGAGACAAAGCACAGCAGGGGACACAGTGTGACAGAGGCACACACAACGCAGAAGGAAAGTCTCTAAATAAAAGGCAACCAATCTGATAAAACCTTATATTCAGTGTGCCACTGTCACCTATAATATGTGATATTCAATGCCTTGCCAAAGCCTATGCTTAACTGCCTCCCTCATCAAATTATTGAATTGAGTCACACCTGTTTGGCGCTGCCAGATGGTGCAACAAAACAATGAATCTCATTTCAATGCAGTGCAATACTGTGTAACTGAGCAACCGCCTTGCATTCCAAGTGGCAGCGATCCATTTTTAGACGCTCACACTATTCGTTCAAGAATACAAGAATATTCCAAAAGAGATCTCGACAAATGGGCAGATTTGACTTGTTTGTCTTGTGCCTGGGAGACTTTCTGTGAGAGTCCAAACATTTGTTTCTTTATGTAATAAAACAAATAATGATACAAGATAATTGTATTATGTTTAGAATTAAGACAATGTACTATAATGTTCAACAAATTGAGTCAAAAGCAGTTTATTCCCAGAGGCATTTGTGCTGCTCTGTGTCAACAAAGGATGCAAGATGGAACAAAAAACATAATAATGATTGACATTTCTTAAACAATTAACATTGTAGATGAAATTGTGTTTTTGTATTAAACACAAAAGATGATTTCCAATGTTTTAATACTTATTGACTCCTATTTGATTAATATGTTAGGAGCAGTTGCAAAGTTGACAAACAAGAGAGATAACTTGAAACGTCTCAGTTCAGCAAATCACATTTCAGACATCTATGCAAATGTTTCTTGCGAAATCTTTTTTTATCTCAATAATTGGGAAATCTTCCCGTTGTGTTTCAGCAGTGAACCAACAATCGTCTCTCTTTCTCTGCTGTCGGTCGGCATCCCTCATGCACAGCACTCATCATTTATGGTGTAGTAAACAATCTGATTAGTAATGATTTGCATTCAGGTCTCTGTGGATCAATCTGCATTAAAGTGCCTTCTATTCCTGTCACTACTCCACCTTCATTATGTGTTCGATTCCTGAGTGTGAGACCCTGGGAGGCATCTCTCCTTATGTTGCTTTCGGAAGAAAAGGCTATTTTTGTAGTCTTGCACCTGTTGTGTTTTTGTACAACACAATGAATGGTTTAAATAACAACAGAGCAACATCGGCACTTTTTAGCTGGAACATATTGTTCAATAATCTCTTGTCTATTCACTGAGGCTCCCCTGGCAGAGTGATCAGACAGAGAGGCTCATCGATGTGGCCAGGACATCGACAGGCTGACAGTCCAACAGCACAAACCCACACAGGACCTCTAGCCAGATTAGCTCAAATGTCAACAACACGGAGGAAAATGACATTGTTCAGGCCTGTAAATATACAGTGTTAAAGCCACATTATGCAATCCAACCTGTAGAGGATATATTCAATGTTAGGCGTATCTGCTCGACTCCGTGATTAAGATTCATCGAGAGTAAAGTTTTATTTCAGTGTTTTCTGAAGTCAAAAACATAACTGCATAACACTTCAGCAAAAACCCTGGCATACTTAACAACAGAGCATATCCCTGGAGCACAGTGGAGCAAGTGTTGTTTGTTTCGCCCTATTCTAAATCCGTTTTTCTTTTCTATTTTAAAGGTGTAAGCTGAAAAATCACAAATCAGAAAGGGTAAATGTAGGAAAAAGCAACAGAAGAATGCATCTGAGCTTGATGTACTTGTTCAAAATCATCAATTAATTCATCAATGAATCATTCAAATTAAGACATCTGTCAGCTCTTGATGCAGGGTTCTCAACAATTATGTGTTTCGGGGTTTTACAAAAAGCTGGGCTCAATATCCAAGAATGCCAATAAGAAACGTGTTGAATTTGTTTTGGCTTCTAGAATATACCAACACACCATCTGTGGCACAGACACTTAGATAATTAGTTATTGGCCTGCAATATCACTGACACACAAAATAAAACAGGGCAAAGAAGAGGGAAGCTTACTTTTTCAAAAGTGTTTATATATTCATATCATCTTAACATAGTCTTTAAAATATATATCTTTCAATCCAATGAAAAGAAAGCTTAAAACAGCAAAATAAAGCAGAATGTCATACACTGTACTATTGAGATTAAAGTAAAAAATAATTAGGAAGCTTGACGGTCAACATTCTGTGGTACTGCTTCTACTTACAAAGTTGTTGCAAGTATATTAAAAACTCCACTCTCAAACAAAAACTTTTGGATATCATTTGGGGACTTTCAGCTGGTGATAAAGACACACACATAAAAAGGAAAACCCCTAACTCGCAGCAAAGAGGGCGGCAACTGAGTTTGGAAAGAAGCCACAAGAGTGAGAAATCATTTGCCTGCGGATAGAAATGAGAGTACTTAGTCACCAAATGATGGTACATACTAAAATAAATCTACTACTTGATCATGTATTATTAATTATATAATTAATATAGTATGGTGGAATTCAGAGTTTACTATAAAGCTGGAAAGGATTCCAATTGTAAATGCTTGCAGCCAGGTGTTGGAGCTATAACCCTCTGCAATGCAGACTGATGTGTAACTCAGTAGTTTGCAGCCAGTAAGCCTGAAGGCATTCTCCAAAGTGACATTGGTAAACACTAAACAGATGCTTTGCTTGGGGAATGTATTTCCTAAAGCTGTGTGCAGTGCTTAAAAATGTCATCGCTGAAACTTAATTATTAAAAATACCAAATAAAATGGCACTCTGTTAAAAAACATTGCATCCCAATAATATTGCCTAGTGGGAATTTGTGATAACATGAACACACATCCTCCAAACACACACTTAACTGCTCCGTGTCACAATGTGCCACTCAGCTTTAAACATTTACAGTTTGTCTTCAAAACTTTGGATCTGCTGGTTTCCATCCCACCAGGTAGTTAATGCATGTATTCCAAGTGCAACTCATTTTCTCAACAGCTGGAATATAAAACAGCTGTAGGTGCTTCCCCCGCCACAAACAATACAACATTCAAAATCAGCATTTTAAAACAGAGTATGATAAAGGGTTGTCAAGAATATATTAAGTATTGCGACCTAGGTATCAGTCAAAAAGAATGAAGTGGCCACGTACTCCTCGTAAGGCCACAGCATGTTCACCCCCGTCAAACAAAATACGATTTCAGAATTTGGGACATGGGCATTTTTCGGATAAAACTGAAGGTTAAGCCAGCGGCAACCTTGCATGTCCTCTATCAGCCATGACAGGGGAACCGCTTGCAAAGAAATTCACATTGTGTAGAAAAATATGAGAAAGAAATCCTATTTCTCACTTGATGTATCACCACTTCCTGAACTGTTTATAGTTTCAATGGTTAGTTTCAAGTCTTATTTTCAGTGTCATGATAATTTAGTCAATTATCATCCTATGTATGATAAAGCAGATTGTGCTTTAGGGTGTGGCTACCAGTGTTTTCTCTTAGAAATGTAACCCTTCACAGTGTGTTTATACGTTTATTGTATTATTGTCATTGCCTAAAAATGCCTGTTCAGCTGCAGAGGACCAAACTGCCAATGACACTATTTTGAATGTTGCCTTCAGTCTGAATGGTGAGGATGGGGAGGTTCAGACCACAATAGCATTCAGCCTCTCAAAAGCTAGCATTTCGCTGAACCAAATGAAGTATGGAGCTCCTAAAATAGGACAGCAGTTGTGTGTTCAGAAGCAGGGCTGAAGTCTGTTTAAGATGCCCAGCAGTAACCATGAATATTATCTTTAAATAACCTCCTTTGAATCCCATAGATATATTAAGAGGCATTTCCTGCTCAGATTACAGACCACCGCGCATGCTGTGGAATATTATTGTGCAGTCTCATTAAGAATCTTTATCTTTTGAACCTAACAGCAGAGGAGCCAGGCGCAGACTGTAAAATCCACCACAAAGCTCTCAGACGCCAGCGAGGATGCAGAGGGAGGCAGCAGCAAAAAGACAAAGCCACATGAATACGACTGAGCGGACGGCGTATCATCCAAAATGCAGAGCTCCTGCATTGCCTGAAGGATCTTTCTAAGAGCACACACTTGCGCACTCACACAAAAACATCTGTGCGCCCACACACACACAAACACACACAGACACACATATCAGCATTGTTTGCAAAAGCTGAGACACTGGATTTCAAACTGTCATCTGCAAACCTCCATAGTAAAATGGCATGCATTCTAGAAATTCTTTTTTTAAAAGGTAGCAATGGCACTGGTAACTTGTTTCATGATTGTTTATTTGTCGTTTCCTTTTCTGAGTTTTATTCTGAGTGAGGACACTGCTTTCTAAATGTGTGATCTTTATAGAAAAAATCCCTTTGTACTGGTGAGGTCTGACACTGTATCCTGTGATAAGTATATCAATTGACAATTAAAAAATACTTCTACTATTACTATTACTACTACTACTACTACCCAACTTAGACTATTGTTTGTCACTCATTGTAAAAAGGTTAATTTACTCCTCCACATTTTGAAATATAGAGGCTCCAGTTGGCTGGCCAACTGCTCAACGTTTAATATTTCAGCGCTCTTTCTGCCTCCAACACTCCAGAGGCGAAGAGCCAAAGACTCACAATGGGTCGTCTCCCTGAGAATGTGCCATGCACTGAGTAGTAACTCCTAGCTACATGTATTTGTGTTATCTGACCTTTCTGTGTCCTTTCAATAAACTGTAATTTTCAGTAAATGTGTGAAAAATAAACGGTTATTCGTGGGAAAGAAATGAGTGAGTATGTTTGTGATCTACGGAGGCAAAACGTGCATGGTGCAAAGAGCAATTAGGATTTATCAATTACATGTCAAACACTACTAGAAGAGGCGGCACACATGCCTGAGGTCAGAGTAAATGAGTATTTTCCCAAAAATAAAGTACTAATACTAAATTATTCATTACAAAATAAAACATTTTACTTTGAATAATTATCTGATACGAATGAGGAAGGTCACACTATGACATTTATTGTCCAAAACGCAAACCAGGCCTCCTCTAACTAATTACTTCTACTCACCTCCATGACTGCAAATCTTCAAACACAAGCTGTAGAAGATCGTTTTGGGAGCTCATAATGGGATCATGATGATAAATATGACGCTACGGGTGTGTTCAGAACTAACACAAAGCAGGTTTTAGAGGTGGCCTGTTGCCTATAAAGTCAATGCAAATTGGATGCAAATGATGCCTGTGAGGCAGGTAAGTTAAAATGGTTTCAAACGATCAAATCCTTTGGGCTTATGGTGGGTCTGAATGACTTTACTTTGTGAATGTCTGGCAGGAGGATAAAGAAAACAAACTGAAAGAAACAGAAATAGGGGTGTCCACAGGGGGATATGAGATCAGTCACTCACACAGCAGTCACACAATAAACAAAGGTGAATAAACAAGGAATTAAAAACGGCTCTGCGGTCAAATTTGCACAAAGAAAGTATTGGAATTAACAAAAGAAATAGCATAAAAAAACATGTTTTTAAAGCCACAGCCTGTCCCTTACTTTCTATTGTCTATTTCACCATACAGTACCATTCATCTCTACAATGTCATTGTCACCATTTTAAAACAAAATGTACATGTTGAGAAACATCACTCTGATATGTTTAGCGTCTATGTTTGTTTGTGAAAGCAACCAGCTTTTGAATCAGCTTTGTGGACACAGCATCCCCATCGTGTGACATTTGCCGCGGTCACTGGATCCACGAGGGTCCAGGCTGGAAAATGTTAGGAGACAGGTGCACAGCTCTATTTTAAGGCCTGTAATCCATCTTTTTTGCAAGTTTGAGAAACCTCCTCCAGGTCTGCTCTACGTCTTGCTGAGAGCAAACAAAAGGGCCTGTCGCCAGGGTTTGGAGACGGAAGGCAGACCTTGCAAATGCTGCCATTAAACCTCTGAGCTGCCGGTGACCGGAGCAGTGGGTGAGAGGAAAGATGGAGAGCTCGCTATGAAGTAAACAAGCTTGGGATCTGATCAAAGGAACTGTGTGGGTTCTGTAAGCCATATTCATTTCCCTGCCTTCTGCTCAAAGCTTTGGGACATGTTGTATTTTCCAAGATATGAACTCAGAATTATTCATTCTAGCTTAGCTGAAACCTCTTTTAAATGTCTGATCAGTCGGTGGGAAAATAGCGTCTTTATTTGAATAAAAAAGGGGCCTATTGTAAACATAAAACTTGTATTTATTTACTATTTAGGGGTCACAGTTATGACAGTGTGCCTTATTTTTGCTTTGCTAACGTTTTAAGTAAAGATGCCAACAGGACAAAACTGCAGCACAAACTATCCTCATACACAAATCTTTACTCTCCCGTCTGTCGAAACCGTACAGCAACTTTTCATATGTGGAAAAAAAAGCAAATGCTATATCTGATGTAATCTGTTATGATGTCTGATATGAGCATAACAAGCCATGCCTTTTACTGCAGAGGTTAGGTATTGAATCTAAAGATCTCCCGAAGCGCTCTTAAAGATCCAGATCCAGACATGTTTTAATAGATCTGTCTCTGCTAAACAAATCAGATCACAATCCAATCCCTTACTGTACGGTGTTTTGTCCACAGTCTGCTAGTGTTGAAGTACTGCTCTCTATAATGATAGCTGGGTTTCACACTTGTAGCCTTTAACTGCATATGCAAAGGAAAATTAGAGTGTTTAGATTATTCAGTTGCTTCGGTGATTGACTCGATTCTTTACTCAACTGGTATTAAATCTATTATCCCTCCACTCTCTTTCTCATTAGCAGAGATCAGTGTACAAACCTTCAGGAAGCAGCTTCTCATCACACTTTATCCTTTCTAATAGTGAAATATAAACCGTTACCGTCTGCAGGTCAGCTGTTGCTAATTCATGGTAGTTCTGTTAGTAACTTGAGGACCGCCAATATAAACTCAGATGTGGGTTTGTGAGCTCTCTGCGAGCCGGTGTCTGCCAAAGATTGTTTTGGAGCTAAATGAAGCGTCACTGTCGCTGAACCCTTTAGTGGACCGTGTGTTTTTGTAGGCCAAACTCCAGCAGGGTCTTCTCTCTTGGAGTGGATCGCTTCATGTCAATTTCAGGAGAGATGTTCTTCTAAACTCAGAGCATATCAATAATTTAACATGATCCCCCTATAGATTGCACCAGGGCTTTATGTGGGTCAAGCAGACTGGATATATGTTGGAAAACTACTGAAAGCATTTTAAGGTGTTGGATCAATATTTTATTAACATGTAGGCTAATATTGGTATTGGATCAGGATACGCAATAATAAAGGATGATCATTTGAATCAAGAACAAAATAACCTGATTACAACTTTTTAATCTTACAACATGGCTGGCACAATTGCAGATACAGGCATGGGTTTTTGCTAGCTGGAAATTGAAACTGCTTCTCGGTAATTACACAGCCAGCTGTGGGAGGGAAATAGCCACAAATTGACGAAAAGAAAGGTCTATAACGTAATTTACTGTAGGATTAGTGGGTTGCATTCAATTAATTACATGCTAGTTGTCACTCAAAACTTGATTTTAACAATAACATTTTGACCACTTACACACATACAAATTGTGTAATCACAAAACATTATTCAAATATCCCCTGGGAGGGTTGTTTCCTACATCAGGTTGGACATTTCTTCCACTTGTCAAATGAAAAGGCCCTTTTCACAGCAGACATTTGTAAATATCATAGTGGGAAAAGTACAGGTCACTTATAACACACAATAGCTCTGTTGTATTCAAGTGCCGTTGAACTCTGAAATTGTAGCATTTCTAGTTGCTGTTGAGATATTTCTGTTTGTGCTTATTGTGATTTATGAAAGACTCATTTACATGTATTACCTTCCCCTCAACCTTCCTTATGATTTTTGCTTTTTAAAACGCTTTCCCTTTGTATAAAAATCACATTTAAATTTTTAGCTTATGAGTATGTGTTTTGAAAGCAATATTTCATCTAGACATATCCCCATTGAGGGTAATAGAAAGTGATTTCATTTCTTTACTACACACACTTAGCAACCCAGCAGTGCATTCAAGAAAAACATGGCTTTAAAATTGCAAACGGAGAATTAGATTTCAAGACAGCCAAAGTCGTCAGCATTATGGCTGTGAATAGCCCTCGCTATTTAAACATGTGCAGTTGAGAGTGATGCTGAATTGCGACACCCACAAATGACTGCAAAATCTTTATAGAGAGCGCACAAGTGTGTCGATATTGCCCACTTCATCTGCTCCTTTATCCACAACACTTAAAGCTCAGCCTGCTAATGCGCTGAGAGACTAAATGATTTTAATGAGGTGGAGGGCTGTGATGGAAGAGCTGCAGCGCACTCCCATCAATTCAGAACCGCGTGGGAACCAATCAGAAATCTGGACACATATTTGTTTACCTTATATTACCTTAAACCTGTGCTGAGGAACAGAATAAGGAACACATGAGCACCCGTTTATTGGCCAGTGTTGAGATGTCCGTCACAGATTAGCATTGACTTTAATATGCTCCTACTGTATGATTGTCTGGCACTCATTACTGCCAGAACTCCCAGTTGCACAAACACCTCCTCATTAGACTGCAGTCATAGGAAACGAATTACAAATACACATTTCTTGTACTCCCCTTGTACCCCCAGGGGTTTCAAATGTGTTCATTTTCTCAATTTGCTTCAATTTACCAGGAGTTAAAACCATTTAGGCTAAATTGCTACGACATTGGTTTTAGTTATATTTTCATTGATCTTTCAGAAAAACAAGACAGCAGAATATCATAGGTCTTGTTTTCACAATCTGGACCAAATGAAATGTCTGTTCTCGTGAACATTTAGCCATCATTAAATAGATGACCTATTGTGGAATAAACTTAAAACATAGTTTCCCAATAATGTAGTTGTATTCATAAGGCAGAGCTGGGTTATGCATAATTAACTGTATGAGCGCATATATACATATTTGACACCTTGTAATTTTGGCACGTAAAAAATCCACTACACTCATCTTACCATGTATGCATTTTAATAGAGGCACACAAGGCACATTTTTTATTTGGCACTGTAATGTCTCATGGTGAATAAGATGGAGAAACCAAAACAGTTTTTTAAATAACAGAAACAGTTCTCCCTGTAGATGAAGAAGACAACTACAACCTCATAGAGAGCAGGGCTCCCTGCCAGGTCCCTGAAAGAAATCTAATTAAGTGTGATAATGGTAGCCTGGCTGTTTTGTCATCATGACCAATATCTATATGAAGTATGATGTCATTGCACTCCTATCCTCTTCTTGCGAATATCAGCAGTTTCCCTCTCCTAACACTCGCTCCCTGAACACCTGTAAAAAGTACATTGAAAGCATCCTGAAAAGTCAAAGAGATAATAAGGAAGAAGGATGCTCAGGGTCATCACCACTTGACTTCATGTGACGCTGAAGATTCTCCTTTCCTTTCTGATTTGACAAGATTTTAAAAGCCACATGTTAAACGTGGCTTTTCACTGCTGAGACCCACATTATTTCACATTGAAATTCAGATAAAGATGCTGCTGCCACTAGAGGCAAGGTCTGCTCCAATGTCATTGAATAAGCAATACAAAACATTTGCCTATTTTGTTTCTTGTTTTCCAAATTTGAGACTTGTTTATGACACATACTGTAAAGTGCAAAGGGATTAGTATCAAGATTAATTATATTATAATACGTGACAATGTAAAAGTGTACATCTAACAGCTTTTGCTCTTCAGTCGTTTCAAGTCAATTATAAAAGCAATAAATAAATCTCTTCACGGAGTTTAAAGCAAAACAACACAAAGGGGGATCTGACTGAATAACAGTCATATAGATATTATTTATATTTTTAGACAAACGATTTCCTATCACAAAAGCAACTCTGCGGGCCCTATCCATTGAAATTGCTTTATATTACTGTCACTGGAGGAAGTGTCCTTTTCAATGGGCTTTCAAAGGAAAAATAGAATTGTAATTACCATTTTCACAATGTTTTAGAAACATCGATTCGCTGCAGGGGCACTCAGCTTTGATTGCGTTTTGGTATTCATTCATATAAACACAGTTTTTCATTTATTTTAGAAAAGCATTAGGTGACCCTCAGAACAAAGTCTGTTTCTGCCAATTGACCTGACCCTGTCAATACCTACAGTAGTGTGTATTCAGAAATAGTAAATGGATTGGACATAATTGTGGGCAATATTTCTAAGAATAAGCACTTCTATTACTGTGTTTATTCTATTCAATTCATTCCACCTGTGAAAAAGAATTAAAGAAAATAATATGTGGTTAAATATCACTATGTGACATGAATTGAAAATGAGGTTAGTTATTAATAATAATCATTCTAAGGGCACAATCTGAACAGATCCTTTCCATGTTGCAGCAAGTATCTAATGTACATCATTAAGTGACCAGGAAGTTGCAACTCATTGACAGTTTTCTGTCAAAGTTTCTATCAAATAAGCTTTTGCAAGGTTTTATTACCTCACAGCAAAAAATGACCTTAATATATCTGCCCAGGGTGAATGGGGTGGTTGATCAATACCAATAAGAGGAGCTCGATTTGTGGCTTACAAAACTCATTTTCCGGTCTTCGCACTGTTGGAACCCAAAATGAACTCTCTGTCGTCTGAGGTTGACACCCTTATTCCCTACCTACTCGCATGTTAACATCATAAAGTTATAATATTCTGCTAAAGGCAAGTGACAGGTCTTTTAACCTATTTGTAGAGAGAATAAATATTGACAAAGCCAAGGCTGCACCCATAGTGATGGTTTTTACCAGCCCCAAACAGTGCTGCAGTGGTATTCTGTTCACCCTTTGTGTGTGCTGGAGTGTGTGTCATCATAGCAATATGGGATCTTGGAGGCCCCTACTGTAAAGGGAACTACCACAGGAGGTATTTTAGTTGTTAGATTTTGTGAGGGTTCAAGATGCTGTAACAAAACTTTACTGATGTGTAGTTCAGATCAAAATGAAGGTTGAATTCTTGGATTCTCAGATTGGGGTGGTCAAAGCAGGTGGAGCAAAATAAAAAATGGGAATGGTCCAAGACAGAGACAGAGCACTATTCTTCCTGAGGAGTCTCAGACCGCTGAGAGTGTCAAACAGGTTCCTGTAGATCTGTCTGTAGTGCTTGGTTCTTCCTGCTGCTGCGGCATTAAGGAAGGTTCTGGGGGTCAGCAGTCTCAATAAATTGTTAAGGCCAGCAAGATCAAAGCCTGGCACATGTTGTTTGCTGGGTTGATTCGGAAGACCATTGAGGAATATTTTCGATCTGATGGAGGGACAAGGAATAAGAATGCTTTGCCTTGGCTTTGTTAAGCTGTGCTGTCCTTGCTCTGCTGTATGTCTATTCGTCTGTAGCTTAACTGAGAGACAGAGAAAAACTGACTCAAATTCCTTCTCGTGCAAAGAAATCTGACTCTGATAAAAAACATAGCCATGACTGATTGACTGTAGACAATGCTTCAAGTGTGCATGTCCTACAGTGGCCGACAGGTACAAACACGCTTAAACCCTAAATACAAAACCTTGCAAGAAGCTTTGGCCAACTCTATAATCCCTGAACGTCAACAAGTGCGCTGGTCCCAGTTGTGTCCATCACTCATTATTGTCCCCATTTCCCTTTTCAGCGTTTTGTATTCGTAGCAGTTTGTTTATACAGCGCATGTTTTGTCAAGATGGTGAAGATGTTACTTAATTTGCATGTGTTTTGGCACTTCTTTTTTTTTTATGTGCATCGTTTTTTAAACTGCAGCAAATTTCTCCTAATGGAAGTGTTTTGGGCCATTGTAACATATTGGCACCTGTCGGCCACCCTATTTTTCTCCAAAAAAAGGATATATATAAATGGATGCTTCACACTCAACTTTGACACGGTTCTGCAGGAAATCTATACAATCACCCAAGTTTTAAGGTGGACGCCAAAATGTATTGATACTAATTCAGTATTCAACTAAATGTGAAATACTAACAGTCTATTTTTCCCTTCCTGAGTTATGTAATTTAGTTTTTGCAGATTCTATTGATTTAACAGTGAAATTGATCTTTGACCTTTCAGACATGATATGCCATTAGCTAATTGAATCCAATTGTTTCACGATAAGTTTATTAATTCATAGTCATTGTGACCCTGAACTTTGACCACCAAAATAAAATCAGTTCCTTCTTGAGTCGATAATGTGCCAAATTTGAAGACATCCCCTCAAGGCTTCCCGGAGATATTGTGTTCACAACAAAGGGACTGACAGACAGATGACCCGTACATATAAGGCCTCTAGCCTCGGCTTTCACCACCAGGGAGGAATAACAGTCCAAAGTCATTCAATCTACTACCTTTCACGACAAAGAAAATAATCAAATCATCACATTTAAGCACAAGCTAATGTTTGGTATGATTACTTGAAAAATGATTAAAGGAAATGATTTAATAAGCTGCTGATTAATGTTCTGGGAATGATTCAAATATTATTGGACTTTTAGCTCGGGACAAAGCAGTAAGGTTAATAGAAATCACAAATAGTCCTGGGTAATGTAATGCTTCTGCTCTATAATTATCCAACCTTTACTACAACACCCTTAAGTACAGCCCAGAATAAGATGCAGATGCTATTCTTGCAGAAGCACTAACTAATTGTGGTCCGTGGGTTCAAACAAAAGGCTTCAAAGCATTCAGCTTCCAGTAAAAATGTTCCACAGCCAGGCACTCGCTGAGAGCAGTCCGGCATTTTTTGGTAAACAACTAGGCACCATTAAAGTTGGGATGAATACAATTGTTCCCCTAACAGCAGACCTTCTCTAAATGCTGGATTTAAAAATAGGCTGTAGCTACAACAACACTTTTCGAATAATTTACCAATAACTATATACAGGCCTTTGCTGAGAATGATGCACTTTTATCTTCGATGCTGTGAAAATGCTCATTAAACCCCTCAGCCATCCCAAACTTATAATAGCTGTCAACACTCTCATTACGGCCCACACCATAAAAAAGACATCATCCTGCATACATGGCTCTGGGTAACCTGCACAGGCCGAATGCACAGCAAAACACTTTAATGGTCAAATGCATCTTTCTCCTCTCTCAAGCCAGTTAGCAACTCAAAGCACAAAGGCCAATGTTTATAAAGTTCAGGTGGGATTTAACGCCTCAGTGCGGATAAACACCAACATTTTGAGAGACTGTATGTGGTGGATAATAACACTACATTATTTAGCGGGGATTTAATTCTTACTTTGAGTAATACCGTGGGTCTTTAAATAACTGCATTATGATCACAGAAAGGAGGAAATATAATTTTAATATTTAATTTGTGCAGCTCAACAAAGATTACTGTGTACTGTACACTCTTCACTGTGCAGCTGCAAGCAATCATTTGCATGTTTTTGCTGGATAATAAAAAAAGCTAGTTGTTAGTAAAAGTGTCTGGAGAGAAAGCTGTGCTGAGTGTTGGGCAGACAATAATTGTTTCTGGAAAAGAAGGCTGACTTTATGCTGCGACAGGATCCTAGGTATTTGGCAACTCTCTTTAAATATCCTATTTAATAAAACTCATCATCAGCATGATGCTTTTCAGTGTCTAAATGTCATTCTATGGAAAATAGTGTTAGGTCAGTTGACACAGTTGTGGGAACCATTAGGCAGTTTAGGAACTGATCATTTACTAATTTGACAACTTTTAACATTTTCAAACCAAGAACATCAAAGATCCTCTTGATGTGGCTTTTTATTATCAGCAGTTGACGCTTTTCTTTGTATGATAATTACCTAAATATCTTTTGATTCTGGTCTTTTCAATGAACACATACTATACAGTGGCGAACCGTGTCTATCACAACTGGACCTTCTGAACTACCTGGCCTTCTAGAGTACCCTGGAACCGAGGGAAACTGAAAGAATTTGCCCATTGGCTACAAATCAATATATGATTGGTTGACCAAACTGTCAATCCAAAGGTATGCTCTCATTCAGTGTAAGAGCCAGGGCATTCTATCAAGGATATAGAATACCTTGGTTGAAGGATATTCTACCCAGAGACCCAGAAAAATGTCTGATTGGTTGCAGGTTTCTCTTCTAACACAACACCACTGAAATGCGTAGTGCATGGACCGAGAAAGACAAACAAATCAACGTAACACTGTACTATTACAGATTAACAGCACAGATACGATTCTCATTTATTCATTTGATTTAAATTGTATTACATTGTATATAATTAAATCAAATGTTTGTTTGTTTTATCTGAGTGTGTCAGGGTATTCTCTGAATACCTTGAAGGCCCTGACGGTTTACCACTGCTATGTAATCACCCCAATCATTTTGTTATTTTCGACATTCTTTACCAAACAGGAAATGAATCATTCAAATAATATAATGGAAAAACAATCCTGTGTCCAAGTGTTAGAAATTAAAATCAATGTTGATATGGCGTAATTTGAATTAAATACACTGTATTTAATTTAAATCAGTTTTATTCTGAAAAAAACGGAAGTTCAAACTAACTATTAACTTAACACTTTTATTCTGAACATTCTTCATTTCCGGTTAGCATTAGCAAATGCTACGTTTTTAAACCGTGAATTGAAGGTGAAATGGCGTGATGTTGTACCCTAAACACACAGGGTTTAACACTCATTTATTGACGCTGAAATCACGTTTATTAGGGAATGTTTAAATAACCACAGACACCAGAATGATGTAATTTAGCAACAGAAAAAGGCGTTTCCCATCAAGCATTTCGCTTCCGCAGCCCGTGGAGAGAAACTAGGCTTGTTTGAGACAAGCAAGACCTGCGCAGTTGCGATCAACGTCTTGCTTGTGCGTTGCATGATGGTTAGTCATTTTGTCCGACTTGCTCTGGAGGCTCGCCTACATGAGACGTTGAAATCTCGCGGGACAAAGACGCCCGCAGCCTTGAGAGCGAGGCGAGGCGAGGCGCCGCAGTTCCTCTCCACGGGCTGCGGAAGCGAAATGCTTGATGGGAAACGTCTCGCTGGTATCTCGAGCTGAGCGCTCATTGGTGGTTTTTACCACGTGCTGGTGATGAAACTCTCCAATTGGCTCTGCAAAAGTTTGTTGTTGTTTTGTGTCAGTTTTACGTCGCCCCTTCCATTAACATGTTTCATCATTGTTCCACAATGTTTATCATCATGAAATTAATATCTATATATTTTATACTATACTTGCACTGCTTACCGTTTTCATACTTTATATATCTTAGCATATTCATACACACTGTTCATACTGCTCACAGGCTGCTGTGTAATATCTAGTGTATTCATACCCCTCACTGTTTATTCATCATTCAATTCATTCTATATTGTATTCTGTAGATTGTGTACATTACTTTTCACTTTACTGCTTGTTGCACTCCTGGTTAGAAGCTAAACTGCATTTCGTTGTCTCAGTACCTGTAATATGTGCAATAACAATAAAGTTGAATCTAATCTTGAGCAGGAACAAATGTATTTACTTAGTACATATCTGACATTAACGATTAAACACATGTGTGCATTCTTTATAAATGCAAACCGAGTCAAGCCGACTCCGGAGGTGGCGGTATGCACCTTAAAGTTGTTTGCAATCCGCCAAAAAACCGAGAGAAGAAGAA
>CALSBZ010043701.1:837548-850996 GCA_943591055.1 Gobionotothen gibberifrons | reverse complement strand
TTCTTCTTCTCTCGGTTTTTTGGCGGATTGCAAACAACTTTAAGGTGCATACCGCCACCTCCGGAGTCGGCTTGACTCGGTTTGCATTTATAAAGAATGCACAAATGTGTTTAATCGTTAATGTCAGATATGTACTAAGTAAATACATTTGTTCCTCCTCAAGATTAGATTCAACTTGATTGTTATTGCACATATTACAGGTACTAAGACAACGAAATGCAGTTTAGCTTCTAACCAGGAGTGCAACAAGCAGTAAAGTGAAAAGTAATGTACACAATCTACAGAATAAAATATAGAATGAATTGAATGATGAATAAACAGTGAGGGGTATGAATAATAATAATAATAATAATAATAATGGGTTTCATTTATAAAGCACTTCATATTTGATTTCAAATCCCGAAGTGCTACAAGCAGTGGGCATGAACAGTATAAAAACAATACACAACACGGTAGAATAAAATAAAAAGCAATAAAAACAAACAAACAATAAAATAAAATAAAAAAGGTGGTAATAAATAAAAGGTCTAGGGAAAGTCTCTAGAATACACTAGATATACACAGCAGCCTGTGAGCAGTATGAACAGTGTGTATGAATATGCTAAGATATATAAAGTATGAAAACGGTAAGCAGTGCAAGTATAGTATACATATGTAGATATTAATTTCATGATGATAAACATTGTGGAACAATGATGAAACATGTTAATGGAACGCCTCGCCTCGCTCTCAAGGCTGCGGGCGTCTTTGTCCCGCGAGATTTCAACGTCTCATGTAGGCGAGCCTCCAGAGCAAGTCGGACAAAATGACTAACCATCATGCAACGCACAAGCAAGACGTTGATCGCAACTGCGCAGGTCTCGCTTGTCTCAAACAAGCCTAATAACAACCCAACATGCTGTCATGAACGCGTGGTGCTGTTACGTGTACGCAAATTGACGTGCTTGATGTGAACGAGCCTTTTGGTTAAAGTTGCGCATGCTCTATGAGCGCACATACGGGTACTTCTCAGGCATGCCGGGTAATCTGTGACGTTTCACTCTCTCAAAAGTTGCCCCATTTTATCATCATGCGCGAATGAGCAACTCTCATAGGAATGAATGAGGCCCCGCCTCCCACGCTGTATCCAGTTCTTATTATACATCCATGGTGTCTCCGCTTGCAATTTCATTTGTACACCACCGCATCTTTTGGGTAATTAAATGCTGTTAACTTTTATAAGCTTCCCTTGATTCTTTTCAGTCTCTCCTGCCTTCAGGGTTCTAGAATGACTACACAAGCAGATGCAGAACAACATTATCATCCATCGTTATACTGTATATCTGACTAATATGACTGTAGGTAAGATTACCTCGTCTTTTTAGAAGAAACACAAGCTTGGGTCTTACACTGTAAGTATTCAAGTTAACAGAGAATGTATTCACTCACTTCATATGTGCCATTTATGCTGGACAGATTGTATAGAATGGGTTATCAGTGCTTAATAGAGATGTATATTACTGCAGGAATACATGTGATTAAGCAGCTGGACCAAGCTATACAAAAACTAAACTGGCTGAAAGGTCTACCTGCAAAGTTGTATGTGAAAAACAAAAACATATAAATTAATGCAAATTTAAGAGTGTCTGAATAAATGCACTTTACTGCTAAAGCACATTTGATGCTGTTTGACAGACTATAGTAGTAAACAATAGTCACCGCCTACCCCACCGACACTTCCCTTCAACTTCTCACGGCAAATCAAATGTTTTCAGTTGTTTGAGAGGATACAGTTACTCAGAGAGCAAAACTCACAAAAACTGCATAATCTTGCCGCTTATCTCTTTTTGTTTTGGTGGATTTGGAGATTTAAATTTCAAAAATATGCAAAAGACCAACAGATACCGCATGGTCTCCTGTATTTTGTGAAATTAAACCAGTAACTTGCAACATGCTCACGCAATACTGCATAGGTTTCCCCGTAATTAAAGGAATAACTCACACAGAAGAGATACACTGAATTAGTTTAATTATAGCAAGTAGGGCAGACCAGAAGCTATTCAAATCGCCCTCTGTGGAGCAGTGGGGTTGGCCTTGCAATATCAATTGTTCTGGACGTGATGTATTGAGATGAGCTGGTCAGCTACTTGTTGTTTTTTACTGTTGAAAGTGTGCGACCTGATATATAATATCAAACAAGAGAGGAAACAGACTTGGCCATCTAACTCTGGAAAAATGTTTCTTTAAATTGATAAGTTGTGTTATTACTTTAACTAAATATCAACATAACGTTTTCTATTCTCTGTTTACAAACTTTAGTTCTAAGAGAGGGGAGCAGAAGTCAGGACTGCTGTGGCATGCATGAACATATTTGGGACTACTGTTGACTTTTCATTATGTCCAGTTATTCACAGTACATCAAATGTTTGCATGGTGCAGCAGGCAGAGAGGAGGAGGATAAAGGAGTGGAGTCAAATCGAGGCACAAGAAAGGACAAAAGAGAGGACACAACACAAGAGGGGAGTTTTTGTTGGCTGGCTGACTTCCACAAGGTGTCAAGGTGAAAGAAAATAAGTTTTAGCCTTGCAAGCATTACGCAGACTTCCCTGAAGAACCATCACATTACCTCATAACATGAAGACATATCCTACAGTGTCACCTTATGCAAATGGGTGTGAAGGAACATTACATTTAATGTCAATAATGCATGCAATCTATGGAGACTCTTAAGTCTTAGTTAAGATAATGGAAGGAATGTGGGTCAAGGGCACGCTTGGTTACGGTTAGGGAACAAACTTGGTTCAATCAGGAGAGACGGTTTTGATGTAATAATACATATTTATTGCGCAGATGCACAAATGAATGTAATGGTAATTTTGGCGACTAGGCCCCGTTGTGCAGGAAGTATCATTCGGGAGGGTAGAGCCGATCCGATGAAACCCCCCTGGGGTCTAGACACTGGTGGTGGTGAATGGATAGTTGGGTCGGTCTGAAGAGGAGTGGTTTAGCTTGACCCTGGATTCAGAGGGACGGGAGGTGAAAAGGGGTGGAGGAGGGTTGCGTAGAGTCACCTGAAATGACAGCTGTCAGAGGGGAAAGCGCAGATTTAAAAGGTTTGACAGAGCGTTATGATGCTCTTGGGAATAGAGCGAAGTGATTGGTTAAGCTGAAGAGTGACGCCCCCGGCCACTTATTGAGAGGAGAGAGTAGTAACATGGGAATAGAAATACATGAAGAGTAAAGACGGTCTTCCTGGTTGAACTTGCGCTGAGCTTCATTTGTGGTAAAATAAACCAAATGTAACTCTATCATGCACCCCAACTTCCCATGTTGGTGGTGTACCTGCTGTATCACAACATTAAGCTTCTTACAGTGTTCCTCTCTCAAGGACACCTATCATTATCTGCACAGCCCAAGAGTAAAACATAAATATAGATTGTTTTAGATAAAATGAACAATGCTGCTATTTTCCCACTGAGAACCCTCTGAGCTGATAGCCGGAGGAGAATTTTAAGTGTTACAAGCCTAACTACTCTGCAGACACAAGCATTTAAACAAAAGTAAATCCCATTGGAATGTATGTTGATTAGTGTTCATTGTACTGAATTAATCCTCATTTGCTCTATGTTACTCAGCATTTATTAAAAAAAACTGAAAAACTGGCAGCCCATTAATTCTGGCATCCCCTCTCACGCTGCACGAGGATTATTGTCGACATATATTCCAGATCTTATTTGGGAAGGGCTCCATTTTAATTAAAAATATTTAATGTATGTAAACAATGAACCACCGACAGATCAGATTTGACTTGATCAAAGGTGTAATCTTTCACTAAGACATCAATTATCACGGTTTATTATGATTTGGTCATTATGTGAACTATATTTATATGTATTGACTTTCAATTCCTCATCACTATCTGACAAAGAACAAGCCACACAAACCAATAGGAGGACATTGCCCTATAATTAACCATGTAGTGGGCCACATCACAGCATCACCGCCCTCCACAGTTTCATAATGAACCAAATAGTATTAACTTTCTCGACGGGTCATCTTGTGGGGCGGCTGCTGCAGGACCCCTTCCCTCTGCTGGCAGTGCTTTGCTAAACAAAATACAATAAATATTGGTTGCACTACTCGGCTCGATTACAAGACAATCCTGGACAATAACACCTTCCTCAATAGGACGCTCCATCAAATTGGCAAATATAAGTAATGTCCTTGTATTTGAGTATCTCATTTGTTCATCCTCTGTTGTTTGGGTGAATGGGTAACAGACTTTCAGACACAAACGACACATCTTAACCTTTGACACTGCATATTGCATGTAAAAGGTCATTTGTATTGGCACAGAAAAGGTCACTTATAGTTAGGCCATGGTGAAGAGTATATTTTAAGTCTTCCACTTACATTTTAAATGAATTATCTTGCAATCACAAACATGCTTAAAAACGTGACGTAAATCAGGAAGCTCGAACCTCCCACGGTTTTAAGCTCAATATGTCAAAATGCATTTTCACAGCAGAAAGAAATCTGACTTGCATCTGGTAAGTGAGATTCAGTTCATCAAAGATTTCTCAGACACACTTTTCAGTCTGTCTCTGCTGACTAGACATTTGGAAATATGGCAGTAATTGGGGTGGAAAGCCACAAAGAAACTGTGTGTGCCTCTGTGATAGAGGGGCTCACCTCATATTCTCGTTACTGCTCAGTCTCGCTTGTTAAGCCTATGCTATAGTGGGACACTGAGTCTCAGTGTGCTTTACTACTGAGGGGTCACTGTAGGTGGAGGACTTCTCTGCTCCATAATCTCCTGTATCTGATACTGAAGCAGACAACCGAGAGGATCTGGGAGTCTGTTAGCTCCACCTCAAACCCCCAGGGTGATGGCTAAGCTTTTAGAGTAAGACATAACGGAGTGTGGGAGAGCACAGGACAAGTCATGGAGTGTACAGTATGACTTTGCATGTTGTAAAACGATTATATCATCTGAGTTTGTGCCAATAGTTGTATATTTCAGATATTGGATATTAGGTGAAATGCCATCAGTCATGTGATTACTATGCTACTTACATTCTAGGAGATCCCCCTATATTTTTCTCACCAGACTTCGAGACTCTTCTATGGATGTTTGGGCTTTGTGCGCTTTCATCCAGATTCGCAGTACAGCTGAGGGTTTAATCTCAGCGGGATGTAACACATAATGCTGTTTGAGAAGTTTGTTTTAGGTTTTCGAGAGAGAAAACATAGAACTCATCTGTACAAGGTTAAATTGAAGGGTTAGATAGTGTGCACATCATGACAAGTGTAAAGAAAACTAAATGTATACCATAAAGTAGCTTTTCATTTCTGACCAGTATTTCACCATCAAAATGTCTATACATTTAAACAACAAAAACATCAACTGAAAACATTTAGAAGGCTTTATCAACTCAAGTATAGTGCAGAGATGTGTTTGCTATTTTAAAACGTCTTTATTTAATACCTGCTTTTAAAAGCTGCAATGACACCTAATCACTAAAACATATTATGATGTTGCCCTCTTAGGCACAGTCAGTAATTGCAAGTGACTCTTAGCCATAGCTTCAAGCAAAAGTGACTTTAGATTATCTTGTCTCAACCGGAGTTATCCAGATAAATCCTGTGTACAATTTAAATGACTAACCCAAAGGATTTCTGAGCCAGCAGTGTCATTCAGTCTACAGAGTTTTGAAGCTTAAATGTTTAGAAATGATGCAACCATGAGTCCCAGCAGGTATGAGTTGTACACGTGTTGAGGATTCCTGCATTCAACACATTTGTACCAATAGAATAGCCTGTGTGCACAAAAGGCCATGTGCCAAAATAAACGGTTATTAAAGATAAGTCAGTTCACAGTACAACTAATGTTAGAAGGAAAACCTTTTTTACTATTCATGCTAAATTAATTAATTGTCTCTTCTCAGGAGGCTAGCCTCCCTTTATTGTTGTGTTTGAACTTAGGAGACTTCTGTGGTGTAAAACCAAGAGACCAAGCCTCAGGCAGAAACTCCCAACGCAAGCTGAATATGTAAATGATGTTGTTTTCAGAGGATACAGAGCAAATGAGAGGCAAGAGATCACCTGCCTCTTTGTATCTACTCCAAACTTATGTCACCCTTGTGGAAGATATATGTATGGATATACCATACGAGGTTTTATATATATTGCACGTGGGGGAATGATATACGGGGAATGTTTTTGAATAGATTTATAGTTTAATTAAAAAGCATTCAAAATATTACTTTGGCACAGTTCAAATATGCCGCATTGTGATAAGAGAGGTCCCTTAAAACCTATACATCAAATGTACTCAAAAAACAAAATTAATCCGTGGGATTTGGAGATGAAATGCAGGTAACTTGGGGAATATGTTTCAGTACAAGTTGTGGAAAGCCTTTATTAGCTTTTCTCCCTGTATCAAAGCCCATAATGATGTATTGTTACTGACTGTACAAACTGAAAGGGAGCTGTAAAAAGACACACACACACACACACACACACACACACACACACACACACACACTATCCTTATTTCTGCTACCCACTGTGACACCATTTTTAGGCAATCATTGGAAATCAACAGAGACCTTGATGCGTCTTTACTCGACAGAATGTGTTATTAATGTGATTAGATTGATAGGTGTCTGGTTAGAAATAATTATTTGTTTTGCCTTTCAAATTTTATAGCGTCCGTCAAAAATGATATTATTATAACTGTAATAGTTTAATTGTTTCTTTTTTTCTTTTTGTGGTTCAATTTCATTGTTAATTGAAAATATGTGGGTTTTAAAAGCATTAACCTCTTAACCCCTGAGCCTGTTTTTCAGGTTTCAGGCTCGAAAATGCCACTAACACAACAAATGATATATCTTCACTTCTAAAAGGGGTAAATTAATAATTCTTTTTCTCAAAGCAAGGTTACATCTGTGAGTTGGATGTAGAAGTGTCAGAATCAATATATATATTTTTTATTTTAAAGTAAATTCAGATGGAACATAGTAAAAACATGTAAATTCTAATGAAAAAAAAGAAAAACCCTTTACTTATAGTGAAAACCACCCTTGCATGATGGGTTAGGAGACTAAAAGCTTTAGGAATCCAAACTATAACATATAATAAGTACCCTGTATCAAGATTGATGCAAAACAAGTGAAATTTGACCTTTTTAGAGAGATTTAGAAAAATAAAGTCCAGGCGGACTCACCTCTGGGTAATTTGGGAACCATCGGTTCCATTTGACCTTTTTCACTGTAAAAATGATTTTTTTACTTTGAATTTTCACTATAGGTATTCATTCCATCCAAATACAACTGTTGTAAAAAAAAAAAAAAAAAAAAAAAAAAAAAAATCTGAATCTGAATCAGAATACCTTTATTAGTCCCACAGAGGGGAAATGTGCAGCGTTACAGCAGGAAAGAGCCACAGACAGCTTAGTGTTGCATATCTTAAATGGGTTAAAAAAAGTACTACGTTATAATATGATAAACAACATGCTAAAAAAGTACTACGTTAGAATACAATATATAATATAATACAGATGACGCTGCAGAAAGCTGGTAGAAAGCAGACGATGGGGCAGAAATTGAGGAATGTGAGGGTGAGGCAGGTGTGGGTTGGGTGACTGACAATGGTGGGGGTCCAGAAGCCATTTCATCCTCATCTCCATCACTATGAAAACAAATGTGGAAAAACAAAGGGATTAGATGGATTCCTGTAATTCCTGTTTCCTTGGCAGTAAACATGGCATTTTGAGTGTGTGAATGCAATACATTTAGAGACCCCCACAGTATTATTTCGAGACTATGTCTCAGGGCTTCTTAACATTTATGAAACTATTAATGTTCCATACCCTTTTAAAGTTAAGAAACTCCGCTAACTGAATATATGAACCATTTTTAGCTTACACAACAGCAATCTAATCAAGTCTTTGAATTAGCATTGAGCTAGCAAAATGCTAACTAATGCTAACGGACTTTTAAACAGAAATCACGCTAGAAATGCCCTTATTTCTATCTTAACTGCACAAACAAGATATACGATGTAAAGCTGAGACTCCACAGAATCCAGACATGTAATGTCATCACTGTACGAAAAAGAGATTACATACCTTTGCCGTGGTGGAATTTTGTCATCAGAGTCACAACGTTCTGGCTGCAGGAGATCCTCATCGTCTGACTCAGAATCAACAGCTAACATTTCTTCATCGCTGTCAACATTAGTCACCATATCCATTGCCTGTAAAGTAGTAAGTATCTCTTTCCTGTGAGCCATTATTTGACTAAAGTAAAAGTACATAAAAAGTCCTCAACGCAAATGTTGTAATCTGCTCGGTATCTGCTATCCGCTCTGTGCTCCTGCGCTCCTGCGCTCTGGGTGCAGCTGGAATTCCTGCATTCTTTCAGGTGAAAAGAATATTTCAAGTCAGCTGCGTAAAGTACTTAGGCTGGCTGGTATTCTTTATAGTTTACGCAGGACCATATCTCTGGAACCCATTGGTCGATTCGGGTGATTTACACCTTTTTCTTAACCATCAGATCCAATAGAATCGAGTGGCAGTTCCCAAATCGACGTAAATATTACCATAGCGGACATAATAGAGAAGCAACGGAGAATATCTGAAAGTGCAAGAATGGACTGCAAAACTTTATACCCAGTATATTGCCATAAATATGATGATGGATTATCAGTAAAAAATTCTACGTGACACAAAGACATTGGATTAACCTTGAGCGGCGTTTTTATTCCGGTGAACACAACTTTTGATCACAAATCAAAAAAGGTAAGACGGAGTTATTGTAATATTTTTGAAACCGGATGTTGTTTACGTTCTCTTTTCTGGCTGATAGCTCCACAATTCGGGGTCGTACAGTGATGACATTACATGTCTGGATTCTGTGGAGTCTCAGCTTTAAATCGTATATCTTGTTTGTGCAGTTAAGATAGAAATAAGGGCATTTCTACCGTGAGCTCTGTGAAAAACTCCGTTAGCGTTAGTTAGTATTTTTTCGCTCAATGCTAATTCAAAGGCTTGGTATTACTGTTGTGTTTTTTTTAGCTAAAAATGGTTCATATATTCAGTTAGCGGCGT
This sequence comes from Gobionotothen gibberifrons, assembly GCA_943591055.1. Classification (NCBI taxonomy): domain Eukaryota; kingdom Metazoa; phylum Chordata; class Actinopteri; order Perciformes; family Nototheniidae; genus Gobionotothen; species Gobionotothen gibberifrons. The sequence goes on along the minus strand of CALSBZ010043701.1, from coordinate 841,905 downwards.
TTCTTAACTTTAAAAGGGTATGGAACATTAATAGTTTCATAAATGTTAAGAAGCCCTGAGACATAGTCTCAAAAAATAATGTGTGGGGGGGGCCCACGTGGGCGTACTTCGGGATTAAGAGGTTAACAAAAGAAGCATTTTGAAGACATCTCAAACAGTGGAGCTCTCTATAAAAACATAATAATGTTTTATTGTTACGACTGGAGCACACAAAAACTGGTAGGACCCAAATGCACGACTCCAGACAAAAGATGATTCAAAAAAAGGTTTTACTGTGGTGATAAAACAAGGTAATCCATTCACAAGGTTCAAAACGATCTGGCACTTGGCACAGGGAACACACAGAATATATACAAAAGCAAGGGGCTCCACAGGTGTAAACAATAAGGGCGGGGCAGGTAATCAGATCAGTGGGCAAACAGGCAAGGTAGGAGTCGAACTACCTGAAATGAGAAGGGAAATGACAAAGTAAAACAGGAAATGGCAGACACGGACTTGACAATATAGACTCACAGAGAAATAATACTAACAGATCTGACGAGACACAACATTTATGTATTTACCGACATTTTACAGACCAACACAATCGGCAAGTTCTTTGATAATAAAATAAAATAAAGGGTAATTTGGGTGGAATAGGGAGCCCTACTTCCTTTAATGTACAAATACTGTAATAATAGCCACTGACAATAGGAACATCGTGATTTAAATTATAAAGCCATTCAATGTAATATTTACTTGAGTTAAAGAGTGTGTTGGCTCTTTTAAAGTACTTACATGAGCCATTGCAACACATATAGTGCTTATGAGATGTGGGGGGTTGATTGAAAGGAGGTTTAAGAGAAAACTAATTATATATTTTTGAACGATTCAGAAGGAATAATGTATACTTTGTGCAATACATACGTTTATTGTGTGTAATGCTCCTTCCACATCTTTTTACATCTGGAGTTTTCAAAATAGCACTCATTTCCACCAAAACTCTGTCCCCCACTTATCTGATTGTTGTTTGAAATGTTCCTGCTGTTAGAATGAACAAATCCTCTTGGCCACTTTCACTCATCTTCAATTCAGAACTGCAAACGTTTCCTGGACATATTTTTTAAACCAAGCCCTAACTATGCAAACAGAAAATGCCTCCAACAATAAAGAAAGTTGTATTCCCTAGCTGATGGCAATGTGCCCTTCAGAAACAAAAACTCCAGCTGCCCTATTTTAGCTGCAAGATGCACAGTGTTTCCCATTATGAAATGTCATGGCTGACTCCTCTGCATCACATGTCACCACCTGAATCTTGTTGAATTGTTTCAGTCGCGGTTGCCTAAAATTGCCCTTATTACTCACTCCTCCACTGTTTATAATAGCCCCAGTTTCCTCCCTCTGCAGTCTCCCATGTTTTTAGACACTAATAACAATAGCACATGATAACAATTCATCCATGTGCACACATTGATTATGCTTAAGGAAAATAACTGTGGCATCTATTTAAGAAAATAATTCAGAAGAAGTAACATATTTTTTAGTATGTTAGTGTTGCTTTATGTATTGGATAGACTAGTAAAAGCCCATTTCCTAGTGCAACTTTAAATGTAGCTAATTTCTCTGTCGAATGTGTAGCTTGTTTTATACTTGTATACAGTAGAGAGGCGAAGTCCCTCCCCTTCCGGTGGACCTCCATGGGACCTTAATTCGAAAAAAGTATGCATTGAAGTCAATGGAGAGAGAAAGATTATCTTTCGATCCCGTTTGAATTGTGCCACGAATTACACATATGATGTTTGTCAATTTAAAAGATAATTTTACAAGTCAAAAAAATAAAAATGTGTCGTAAACCTGTGAAGTAACACTTTTTTTTGTGTGAACCGCTCAATGACCTACATCTCCCGTCTCGCACCACACACCAAGACGGCCGTCACGTTGGCACATTTCACTTCTTTCTTTCAGAATGAGGCGAAAAGTATTAAAAGAGGTGAAAATCACTCCAAGTCTGGGCATGTTGAGAGCTGTACATACACAAAAGGGGAGTTAGTCAGTTCCATAAGAGCCAGCATGCGGGACCGGGACTCTGGGATTTGTAGTCTTTCTAGTTGCGTATTTTTCATAGTCTTATATTTCAACAGTTTTACGACAAACTGACTTTTTTGACATGGAAATTATTATTTAAGATTGACAAACATCATATGTGTAATTCGTGGCACAATTCAAACGGGATCGAAAGATAATCTTTCTCTCCCCATTGACTTCAATGCATAATTTTTCAGAAATAAGGTCCCATGGGGCTGAAGTAGATGGGCGTGACTTTGCCACTCTATATGAGTTTGTAGCCATTCTGCTAGTGCATTTTTCTGAAGGATAAGGCTTTATTGTGTTGTTGTTCCGATTGTAAATTCAACTAAGGTGTATAAGCATTGCAGTTTTGAAATCAAGATATATTCATAAATTACTAAATGTTTTCCTTGCTGTTCAAACATATACCTCTTGGCTTTATTACCTGCAGAGGGGGTGTTTATTACTTGGCCATGTTTGATATTACAGTAGTTCACCAAAAGGCAAGTGATTTTTGAGACAATATCTGACCTATTTACACCACTTTCAAATCTTTAATCAAGTACTGTATATCCTTCCCATGCCATGCCTTAAGATAACACTGGTCCTGGTCCAGTGTATGGGATTGTTAACAGTGCCGACACTGAAATTATTAAACAGATTGTTATTGTTCATAACGTTACTGGTTCACAATCAATTACATTTGCTTTGTTGTTATAAAAATCTGTGTTGACATAAATTGCATTAATTATGTTTCAGTCGGTAGCATACTAAACTTATGGTGCAAACTAATCTCACAATGTTAACCTCAATAGAAATGACTTTAATACGTTGAAGTGTGTTTGCTTAATTAAAGCACTAACATTAGCCCTTGCAATACATGTCATTTTGCTGCAAATAACTGGAGCCTTGCATGCAGTAAGGTCTATATTTTAGATTTGTGAAAAATAGTAGTATCAAGTCGGTACTTGACATATTCCCTGAGTTGATGTATTGGAACCGGTTGGTTATGTGCATCCCAGCAGACCCCCTACCAACGTTGACTATTCTCCCGACTAAGACCACCTGCTGCCCTCAGGCTTTTCCTAAAATATTCAATGCTACAGTATCTTCCTGCTGGTAGAGCATCTCAAGCCCATCACCTTCCATTTATCATTAAAGCATTATGGATGAGTATATTCTATGCCTGCATTCATGGCTTCAAATGAGAGCTGTGTTTAGTGTTTGCACTGGTCTACATTGAGAAAGAGCAAAACAACCTGCGGGGAGCTTGACTATTACAGAGTGTGAATGAGAAGGCTGTTGGGAGGCACTGCTTAATAGCTATTCTGTGACAATGTGTTTTACAGTTAGCTGAAATGAAATTCAGTGTGGGACCCCATAAGGACATCTATTTGTCATAAACAGCGTGTCTCCAGTTTGCACAAATGTCTAAAGCCATTGCTATCAGAACATTTCAGATTTGCACCTGCTCTTCAAAGAAGATGTGAACATACTGAGGACTCAAACTGAGAAGGCTATGGTCGTTTCAACAGTATAATGAAACACCTCTCTATACACCTGCCTTTGATTATGTGGTGAAGAGAAAGAAGAATAAAAAAAGAAACGATCATCAAGAAAAAACACATTTGTATATATATATATATATATATATATATATATGGTACAAAATGTTAGGGCATGTACCTATTTTTCTATATATATACACAAAGGTTGCTCAGACAATAAACACCTCATTGTATTTTTTAAATTGACGCTTTCGAGACATGAACTTGGACCCTAGGAAATTGGATGTCCTTTTCCAACATTTTCATGATGTTCAATAGTTCAATTATGGAAGAAGTCATTAGATGCTAGTGCATTTAAAAACATACTGTGTATATATGCTGTAGATATTACAGAGAGTAAGAGTGTCTGCTTCACTGGTCGCTCAAATGGACCCTTTGTGTATCTGAAGGTTCTCCGTGTATTATTACTGCCGCCACTTGATCACAGGAAACGCTGTGGCATAAAAAGAGTCCCAGAGAGAATGGTTCAGGCATGGACAGTACAGTATATCTGCAATGTATATACTATCCTATATATGTCTCTGCTCCTAGAGTAAACTATATTTCTGTTGCTACAGTATTTTGGTGTTTTATAGAATGGTATTATTATATTGCTTGTGATATATGGCTTCTCTATTGTAGATATGTGTATACCTTTTTCCATCTTTTAAATATGTTAATGCCTGAACACTCTGCTGCTGGAACAACATGATGATCTATCTATCTATCTATGTATCTATCTATCTATGTATCTATCTATCTAT
>CALSBZ010043701.1:825274-837538 GCA_943591055.1 Gobionotothen gibberifrons | reverse complement strand
TATCTATCTATCTATCTATCTATCTATCTATCTATCTATCTATCTATCTATCTATCTTGTTATCCTAAGTATCATGGCTCAAGTTCTCCATTTTCATGCAACATTATTTGTCCAGGTTATTTGAGACACAGAAGAAGCTTGTTCCACCACTGAATCCAACTGAATTAAAATACTCAATAATGATGTTGTGTCTTCAAGCTAACATGTGTGTATCTCAATGCTGTGTATTAGACTGCTGTTAGAAACAAATCCAAGGTAATATAACATAAGATGTAACCTCTGTGTGCTCCAAAGAAAAAAAGATACAGTAAACTACCATCAAAGAACAAAATGAGTACGATAGTACTCTCCAAAATGTTCAAATATTCTCTTCAAAACATCAAGTAAATATTTGCCAGCGGCAGCTTTGTTTCATCTTCCAGCATCCTGAGATGAACATTCTGTGAGGTATTAATTAGACATCAAACATGATCAAACATCTGGATTTTTAATCATTTAATAATGGATTCTCAAATGACATGGAGCAAAAGTGGAAAAGCCAATGTCAGAATTAGCTCAAAAGGAGCCCATGCTCATTCAGGCCACTGCTGAATGACTGAAATCCAAGGGTCCAGACACATTAAACGCTGTTTAGGCTAATCCAACACATTGGTGATTACAGGTACACCTTTTACCCTTACAAACATTAGTATTGACATAAAGTAAAAGATTATGAAGCACTACTGTAGGTAACAGCACTGGTGTGGTGGGAGTGACTTGAATTAAATATTGAAATGTTTGTCAGTGCACAAGTCATTAATTCTAGCAGACATCTGCTTTGGGATGAGCTTTTATGAGATGTTGACACTTGCTTTACAGGATTTGAAACTGCAAGATAATAATCAAATTATCTTACACATGATTTCAAGGCTGTGTGGAAAAGGCTTTTTTTACAAACGAACAATTGGGGATATACAACTTTCAGAAAGCACAAGTGTCCAGTTAAAATAACAGATGTATTAAATACCAAACCTTAAACGCAAACGCTCATGCTCATCCAAACTTTCCAAAGGGTGTATGGTCTCCTGGAGTTTCTAAAGTAGGACTTTAGAAATATCCCTTCATTTTGTATAGGATTCAGTAAATCACTGCAATAGTACATCTATATTCTATAATCTTTCACAACAATTGATAAAAGGATTACTTTCATGTGAAAATGGTTTCTCCTGGTGTGGCAGTGACAGAGAAATATCTTCTAACTCCTCAGTTCCCTTAAGCTCACATCGACCTTGTTTCCTGATTTAGAAGGCAGCTGTTTTGAGCAAAAAAATGTAACTTACAAAGCTAGCAACTATCTATAATATATACAAAATATAGTAACCAAGAGGCTAAAAGGTCAATTAATTGTGGTTTTATATTCTCCAAGTTGAATGAATCCAAATGTAGAATGGAAATCAGTAATGCAGATTTAAGAACACATTTCAGTTTTCCTTCTTGAGAACCATCTACCCTACTGATGTCTCCAGAGTGTTTAAACCTGAATGTTGTGATGAGCTTTTGTCAGAAATGTGGTTTAATAATACTGGTGACATCACAAGACCATCACTTTGACATTATACATCGCAGTTTGATGACAAATCTCCCATAAACTAAAGTTTGCTTGACTTTAGTCAGACATTCAGTAACTCTCTTCTGTATTTAGGGGAACATTTGAAACATTTCTACCAAGAGACTTTTTATGTCTTTGCATAACAAATTATAGCTCAGATCAAACAGAATACCAAAGACATGTCTCTCACAGATAGTAGAGACCACCAAATTTGATAAATTATTCTCAATGAAACTAGCAGAAATTACAAAATACATCAGTGGTTTCTAATTCAAGTCACGGTAGCACTTACACCAAAGAGCAGCAGAAATGCATTATGCTCAGCCTCAGACACAGGAAAATCATTACAGTGTCATTTAACAAGTTGACTCATCGGTTAAGTGACAACGATGTTTGGTGCAAATGCAGTGCAGTTTTGATAGAGGGTAATGTGTAGGGAAAGACAAACCCCTGATATTTACACTCCACTTTATGATAATTATCTGCTTGTGTTGGCACTCGCAGCATGGTGTATTGTAATCAGACATGAGCTCAAACAAATATCATGGGGAGAAAGACAGGGGTGTTTAGTTTTTGGCACAAATTATAATCAAATCAAACACTGGGTGAAGTAGTAGACGGCATTGTTCATCATATACTGTCAATAACGTCTGAATTCAAAAAGGAGTAGTAATAGAAGCAAAGGGCAATGTGGAATGACAAGATAAGCCCTCAGCAGCAAACCAATAGGTGAAAACTTCATAATGGTTTTTCTAGTTGTTCCAAAGGTTTGTCCTTGATCCTATAATTCCCACAGCAGCCCAGCATCTCCTTTGGTAAAATGGCTTGTGGTGTAGTTTGGTCCTATGGGTACATGTTAGTGGGAACAACAAGTAGGATTTTTGTGTCAGTGAGGGATGAGCTGCAGTTTTCAGAGCTACATGGCCAGCAGCTAGAGCAATAAACATCAACAACAACATAACACACAGCTTGTAATGGGAGTGGGTGGGAGCATGAGAAAGCAACGAGGGATATAAAGACCAGAATGAAAGTAGTGTTTGTTTTACCGTTTCATCTTATATATAGCTAATCCATGTAACGTTTCTGCTACTGCTGGGTGGCAGTTATTTTACGAACACAACTCGCTGTGTGTTACCTCAAAGTCAGTTCTTGGATCCAAGCCTACACTCTCAAAACAACAATCATTTATATAAAAATGATGCCCAGTTGATGGCTGAATCTGGCCTTAGGAATATCATGTTCATGTGTAAATGGCACTGTAAAACATTCCCATCTGTTATATTTGCCTCCAGATGGACTTTTGAAGTACTTTGGTCTTTTTCCTGCTGAAAATCGAGAAGCTTTTAAGACGACTGCATCGACACAGCCTGGTGATGGTACATCAAGCCGCCCATTAATGTCTACATAGCATGTTTTATTGCTCTCCAGCAGTGGTGCATAATGAGTACTGGCTTTTATTGCATGAGCAAAAGCAACAACAGTAGTGGACACAAGACATGGTGTGGTACTTACCGTATCTCATTTAAAAACTAAGGGGCCGCTAAATTATTCTCCAAAAGCTAGAGGGAAGAAACAGCAGCACTTCAGTGGCCCTTGAAGTACAAGCTGTTGGTGCCTGACAGCTGATTGGCAGGGACGTAACTCCCCGGTGGGTTTCAACCTTTTCAGCATGTGACATCCGAATTAAACTAGGAGGACTCTTTTTTTGTTCGTTTAACTTTTTCTTGTTTAAACAAAATTGAACAGCAAAAAGAAAAAAAGGACCATTATAAGTGTGATTGGATTTTGTTATACTCTCTTAGATAATTATGTAAAAGCTACAAATATTCTGGAGGCAATTGAATCATTTTATTTATCGCAGTTAAATCTAGATTTAACCACATTTGGAAATGTCATTATCTCTAGACATCAAATATTTAATTAAACTTCATATTTGAGACATGGATTAACACATAGATTTAAGTGGTTATTTTTCAATTTAGAGGATATTTCATGTGTAATTACTGCCTTGAAATTGGAAACCCAGACTATATACCTCAATTCAGAAGATTCAAACTAAAGCGTGCTGCATTTTTCACCACATTTTAAACATACTTGACATTTACTTTAATAATATATTCACAAGTACAATACTTATTGTTCTATATTTAAGATTAATGAACAAAGTATGCCTTTCCAAGAAGGTCACATTTCGACATCTTGAACTTTTTTCCACTCTTTATATTGTGTCTGTTTTTAGTCAGTTCTGGATATTCCACAATTCAGTGTTGTACAGAATAAGCATGTCAGTTTTAGAGGTCACAGAAGATAATAAGAGTTAGTGAGGAAGTCTTTGGAGACTCACCAGCTACAGTAAGTTTAAATATATTATGCATCATACACACACTTCACAACTCTCTGGAGGGTTTTCTTACACATCAAAGTACTTCCTCCTTCTGAAATAATGAGGGAGGGGGAACAAGTGAAGATATCCTCATCAGACATGTCAGTCTCCCACCAGCAACCCTCAGTCTCAAGTTTTATTTTTGGAGAAACTACAGTGTGGGCCACATGCTCAGCTGGAAGCCAAAATAAAAAAAGACTTTGGGAGCTCCAGCACGGACATTTGAGATGCCACAGCACCAGCCCAGATATAATAGGAAGAATAGTACATGGTCCAATCATTTTGTTCCATGTACTCACCTAAAGCATCTACAGTACACCGCGGCACCCTCTTTTTCATTCACACACTCGTAGAGTTACCATGGAAACAAGAAGTCTTCTGTTCTAGCATCCTTACAAAGTGCTGCAGCCGAACAGACCAGCCCGCCTCAGCGCTCCTGAGATGCAGCATTGTCAAAACCAGCTGCAGTTCATGTTTCTTCCCCAAATCTTAAAATAGATATTTCCAGCATACAATAAATGACATGAATTTTTTTTTTTTATCCTTGAATCCCAATTACATACTCGTGTCCCAGATGTCACTGTTTGTATTCCCTGGATAAAACCTTCAAAAACTAGGCTACGCCTATGGTGTTCACTCCTTTGATGTCTGAATAGACCACACAAAGGGATTATTAGCATTATGTTCCTCTGTTGGATCCAGCAGCAGCAAGAGGCAGATTGTCTAAAGAAGCATGAGTGTTAGTCCTCGAACAAGCCAAGGATAATAAGTCCAACAATACTCATCCAATCAAATGTACTTAACTTATATTATTAGGTTGCAGAATGCTGAACAATGCCTGATATAATCTTCCACAAAGGATTCGGATCAGAACAGTCTATGTATTTGGGAAATGTATACAAAAAAAAACAGCAATGCAATAAAAGACAGTGCATCATGCAAACTAGCGCTGAGTGCAATATGTTAATTTCTCATCTTTCAATGTAAATATACAGTGATGAAATCATATCCACATATTATGGTAAACAGTCACCTGGATTTGATATAACACAGTCAATTTGAAGTAAGGCAAATATTCCACAAAAGATCTGCTCAGACATTTCACTATTGTCTTCATTTGAATACTCCACATTTGTGTCCATGCATGTAAACATAGTGTACAGCTGTACATACTTCTCTATATTTTCACTTAAAACTGCGTTGTTCATTTTGCACAAAAATTCTTAATTAAACGAGAAAAATACTTGGTACATTTTATTTAATAAGTTCACACAGGAGTAACAACATAAATGCTTTACCATGTTGTCATTTCATATAGACTATTTATTAACTGTATTACAAGAAAACACGATATATTTTGATGTGTTTTGTTATTGAGACATGAAATTACCTGTATGAAAATATATCCCAGCCCTAATACAATGTTTATTTTTGGAAATATATTGTTATTTAAATGATTTTACAGAAGTACTCTTTTAAACATAATAATAATAATAGATGTAATTTGTTAGCGCTTTTACAGGTGCTCAAAGACGCTTTACAGATATAGTGAAGAGAAAAGAAAAGAAAGGAACAACAAATAAATATATAGTTAAAGTTAAAGTCAAATAATACAAAAACAATCACACATTAAAAGCCAGATTGAAGAGGTGAGTTTTTGTGAGTTTTTTGAAGGTGGTGAGGTCAGTGCAGTCTCTGATGATGAAACATGTCACGTCTTTTGTCACTTTTGAGCTAGAACAACAGCGTCTTGGTATTTACATATAACATGGTATTTACATATATTTTTTAAGGGAACTTTGAGGCTTCATAGAACTTACTGATAAAGAAAGACTCTGATATTTCACAAACACTTGCTAGGATGTGTATCTGTTCATTGCTCTCGGTATGAGAAATAATCTGCTGACCAGGTGCTCAAGCATATTGCATGCCTGGCATAGACGGGTGGGGACAAGGCTCATTCTTCCTGATTAAAATTAATTTAAAGATGTGTCAGAATCACAAAAGGAAAGATTCATCAAATCACTCCAACTGGGTGATTTACTCAACCAGAAAGTGATGTTTGGCACTATTATTAAAGTCCCACTGAAAGCAGCTCTTAACTTTCAAACCTGTTGTGAGAGGCATCCTCCAAAACGATGCATCCCATGGAGAGAAACACAAGGATCAAGGATGAGAAGATGAATACAGAAATGTTAAATATATTTTTTATTTGATTATTTCGTTTTGGCAAAACTTAAAATAAAACAGAATGAGGGAGAGCAGCAACACTTTTAAGAAGGTTGATTATTAATATAATGATAAATGGGACACGTGCATGGGGATTTTAGCTTAAATGGCAATTAAAAAACATACAGGCTTGGGAGTCTATAAATTATTATTCTACTGCCCTCTTACAATTTGAGGCCTACTGTACATACATATGACATACATGCATATGCTCAGCTCACTAATTTTGACTGCATCAATTACAAAATAGCTTGCCAATTACTTTTCATTAAAACAAAATCTTGAATTCCTGACAGAAATTCCCACTGTGCTGTCCTACTGTAGGCTATTCAAATGATTCACGATGCTGTATCATCACATTAAACATGTGCTACAAAAGGCCTCACCTCTTTGTTCAGGGACTGTATATGCTTTAGAACAACATCACTGTTGAACCATTATGTTGTGGCTGAACCTGATTTGCATACAATTATGGAATTAAACAAAGCGCTGCAGGCAAACACTGTGAGACCTTTCATGCAAGAATGCAACTGGACAACCACCAAGTTAATTTTCAGATAAAATGGTGATTGATTAAGAACTGACCATCCGGCAAGCATCTGTAAGTGAGTAAGTGAGCACAATTAAGGACTCATAGCCCACAGCAGTGTACAGCATCAGAGTGGAAAAAGGACATAAGGTTGCCTTTTGATTTGCTTTCAAACTCTTCACAAAATTCCTGTTAAGACTGAGAAACTGTGGTATTGTTTATGAGTAAATGACTATTCATTCATCCTCGGCTCATTTCCATGTAATATATGAGTTGGACTGCAAGATGGCACTGATATGGAGAAAGGAAATAATGAAAGAGATGAATGTAATGCAGATGATGCCAAAATGGTGACCTTTGATACAGCATCATTCTTTTTGACTTAAAAGAGAGTCAAGAAAGAGTCAACCTTCTGAGCAGTTCTCCTCCTCCTTTTTGTTAAATTAAAATGCCACCGGCAAAGAAAAATCTATTCTGGTTGAAACGTTTTTTGGGGGGCCTTTTTTATTATTTGAAGCAAGGTCTGAAATAAAAATATGCCTTTAAGAGCAATGTGTTCTGTTAAATCAATGTCTCAAATAGTAAATGTTTTTATAATTATCTTGCGGAGAAGTAAAAAAACGAGTACTGAGCCACAAAATAATCCTCCAGCCAATCAAAAAAAGGGGGTGTTCATGCTCGTGCACAAGACAGGGGAAAGGCCATGGATGCGTACAAGAAAGGCACTCGGGGGGGATATTTGGAGGAGGGTAGGTGTTTGGAAGTAGACTTTAAATAGTAACAATAATGAATAAGACCCGCTGTGGATCTTGATCACCCAGAGTTACAAGCTATACAATATGTTCACACACCTTCTGCTCCAAGCTAAATATCTATTCTCCAAATAGTGATCTCAACTCTGGTGCACACACCACCACATTTGCTGACACTGCATATAATCCCAGTTTCACAACCTGCCCCGATCTCAAGATAATAATTTCCAAGTGCAACATCCATCTTGGTGACAATGGGCTTTGTACTGGCAATCAAATGCTAACTTAACAACCACATTTTTTAAGCTATGAAATGCACATTCAGCAATAATAGAATCACACAATATTGGCAAACAATAGCACAATTTATGTGAAAATAAATACATTTGCTAGAACCCATGGATACTGAGTGGCTACTGAAGTCAACTTTCAAACAGCACCTTTAAATGACGCATTGAAGCTCTTTGGGTTTATTAGATAGATTTCTTACTTCTCCAGCTGGAGCCACCAACTGCTGTTTCTCTGGGGTTGGCTAAGGCATAAGGGAGGTAGGCTTGACATAACCCCGGCCCACGAATGTCTTACTTACTGAGTACGCTGTTAGTGTGGGAAGGAGCCTTGCTTACAAAGTGCAATTTAGCTTACACACTATACAATCATTTATAACGTTAATTAATTAAATGCTTCTAAAAATAAAGTTGAGTATTTTCGATGTAATAAAAGGCAAGGATTACATACATATTTCAAATAATTCCTTGTCAGTTTGTTCAACCTTGAATAATCCTTGAAATCCTTCATCCTAAATAACTTTGTTTATTTACCTCCAACGTTTGGTAAGATTGCATTATAATCCCGATAATTTGAATGTATTGCCAGGAAAGACCTAGAAACATTCTTTAAAAACCCTGTGCCAAAGCAGACACTATTGTGAAAGTCTGTACTGTGATATCTTAGCAAAAGCTGCTATGAAAAGGTCAGGCCACAAAGTCAGTTCACTACCAGAGTTTCCTTTTAACCGTGAACACCTCTTCTCCCTTATCCTCTAGGACAGGGGTGTCCTAACTACGGCCTGGGGGCCAAATTCGGCCTACAGGCCATTTTGAATTGGCCCTCAGCTAATTCAAAAAGTATAATTAACACAAATAAAACTTTTGCTTGTATTGTATTTTACTTCTTAAATATGTAAACATATATTACACAGTAGTATTCACGTGTTAATAAGCCCACTTTCAAATGAATTCCATCAATTAAAGTTGAAAACATTTTCTAACAAATCTAAATTGATACAAAAAAAGCCTAATCACTTATTTCCATAACCAGCTCAAAACATACCCTTCATATTTCGCCTTATTATGAGCAATATGAGGCTTCTGTTTTAAGGAATGACCAAAATATAATAAATAAATTAAACCCTCTGGAGAGCTGTGATCTTGGCTGTTTTTTTCTTAAAGCATATTCAAGTATAAAGCATAATTTGCCTACATTTGATTGATTTTGCTAACTCATAACTCAATTTATGAGGCAATTTACCTCACCTCTAGTAAGTGGCCTAGCCCTTCGTATGTCTTTCTGTTTGTGGCCCACGGAGAAAAAGGTTTGAACACCCCTGCTCTAGGACCTTCACAATCACCACCATTTTCCTGTTGAATTTGTGTGCTGGCTAGGATGTGCAGGAAGACATGTGTGGCTCTTGTGTTGTGGAGCAGGCTGCTGTTTGACCTGATTCGACCATCTGCTCTGCCTATGACAGAACGCTGACATTTCGGCTTTTTGCGGAATTTCATAAGCTGCATCCAAATGAAATCTCTTTCTAAGGAGATGGATACCGGAACAGATGCTGAAAACACATCTGTCTCTGCATAATGCTATTCCAGATTTGAACACTCAACAACCCTTCATCAGGAATAATCTTATATACAATTATATATATATATATATATATATATATATATATATATACAGTACACAGGATGAATCGAGTGCATCCAGTTTTAAAGGTAAAAAAACGGTCCAACAAACAGGGAACAGGTAGGTAAGGAATCAGTTGCATTAAAGCCAACACAGCAGGATTCTGATCCTGTACATTTAGTAAAAACACTTGTGTGTAGTTGGACCTTTGGTATTTAAGGCTTTTAATAAACATTCCTTAACATTCTCACAGAAATAACAGATTCTCTTCCATTGGCATCCATTAACCTTAAATGAAAAATAATTCTATGTCACAGTTATTTCAGTTTTTCAATTTCTGTGAAAGCGAACTTTAAAGAACAGAAAGAGGAGGATCAGTGACTTTAGTGAGATGTGTCATGGTTCTCAATCCCTTGCCTTTGTGAGAGATCTTAAAGTCTACGTTTGATCATTATTAGAAGACCAAGCATCAAAGGTGCAGTGGCACCCTATTGTTTCTTAGGCCTTTCTTTCCTTCTCTCTTTTCCTTTCATGGTCTGTGCCTTTAGACATTTTCCCAGAAGACATTCTGACACGCACAGATGTGATTATTAACATAAATGAGGGACCATATTCAATTTGGATGGAGCAGCACCAAAATGTCCTCAGACCTAGACGACAGAAAAGGTGGTTTGCAGAGGACCCCTCAAAAAGTATATATTGTCGTTCTATTTAACATTGGGAAATGGTTGCACAGTAGCAGTTTTAAGTTACAGTTAACTACATGCGTTTAGGCAACAAAACAATGTAGTTGTGTTTAGGAAAATATCATAATTTGGTTACATTTCTAGGTATCTCTTTGACAATCATGAGGTTGAATGTAGTTTCTCACTAAATGTGAATTTATTTGGCCCACATTCAGTTGTATGATTTGACCACAAAATGGTGTGTTGTAGTAAATGTACATTATTTTCCGTCTTGATGGAGATCTCTTTCAAACGTAATCAAGAAGTAAATTAATGGAAATTGTTTCTTAGGGTCCTGGGTAACTAATTTTGAATTATCGTACTTTAAGATTCTCAAAATCACTGAAACAAGAAAGCAAACATTTAAAAATCTGCAGCACATTATCGTTAAGTAAAAGACCGATAAATAAGAGATCATTTTTTTAGGGCTGAGGATGGGAATGTGTTTTCTTCGACCCCCTCCACTCCACTAGGGGTCTCTGCCTTTGAGTTCTGCTTGCTGGCCCTTGTTTGTGTTTCAGGTGATCAACCTGATGAGCCACACCTGGGCCGTCGACATAAAAGGCCAACACCAACCCATACTGCCCTTTCACTCTTCTGTTGGACACGGCCGCGTCTTTGTTTCTGCACATTTTGACACACCCATACAAGCAATCATTGCTGATAACTGACTTCCACATTTATTAGGTTTCTTTGAAGACCTTTGGTTTTTGTGGTATTGTAAATAAATATGCTTTTGTTACACTTAACTTGTCTGGTCTCCCATCTTTGTTGCAGCCTATGAGCCGGGCCGTAACAAGCATGCAACTGCCAGCGCTGTGGAGAAATTAAGCTCATTCAAGGGTAACATTTCAAATGACTCCATCATTTCACAGATTTAACCTCCTTCAGTTAAAGTACTCTCATATCAACTTAAATTAGTGCATTAATATACTGTCTGTTCTTGGATTTGTTATTTCTGCAGTTCACATTTTAACTGACTTATGATAATGACATGACAGACGATGTTTTGGGGTGGATGTTAGATTTACTTCCAAGGTTTTACTGTACAGAATATCCAGGATTTTACATCACATTCAAAGATAACAATTGCCCAAAGGCCTGCATTGCTTGCATTTCGTGAAGTTTTTGAGTGCATAACAGGAGCTTGCCTGTCAGTGAATTACACACGGTTTGTGAAAACTGGGTCAGAATGAGGCGAAAGATTTGAAAGTGGAAAATGTGCACCTATGCTTATTAAAGCCTGTCAAGCTATGTGATTGATTGAACTACACAACGTGTCTAACTTGAGGCAAAGAACTCGTTTATATTTTTAGATAAAGATATTTCAGGTAGCATTACATCGATTGCTCTCAGAAAACAGTGGCTGCCAAGATGTGAGAGATTACAGATGTAAAGATTTTTTTAACCAAATATTTATTATTCACATTGCCTCCCCACACACGGCTTATATGAATAACTTCATTGTTAGGAGAGGTTTATATAAAAATAGGCCATGCCATAGAGGTAAGCATTACCCTTGACTTGCTTTTTAAACTGTGATTTGCACCGTGCAGCAGGCTCCCTGCATGGGGGAAACACTGTCAACTTCAATGACTCTGCTTTTACCTTACAGACATGTTCTCGTACTTTCTTTTATCACCAAATTATCCTCGTTCAATATTCTTAGAGAGTTTCTTCTCTATTCTTTCCCTCATTGTTGTGAGGTGATGTCACCTTGACATGAAGCTATAACATCTTGCATTCACCCTGCCGTTCTATCTGTAGGCTGACCTGTGGGTCGCAGGGAATTCTCTACGGGGATGGACTCGCAGCGGAGCGTCTACCTTTATCTAATTATATGACAGCTTCAAGAGAGGGAGAGCTGCTGCTTCACGATCCCTTGATGGAGCCTAATATCCCATTCCTTTTCATACCAAATCTTTTTGTTCAAAGCAGCCCTTTAATGCTCGCTGCGCCCTCATCACCCAAGAACTGGGAGAAAGGGAAGAGGCACGGGCATGAGACTTCAAGCTCAAAAAAGAGTGAATAGTTAGCTTCTCCAATCGTACATATTGAAGGATGTGTCAGATAGATTGCATCACTTCGTGTTTAGGCCCTTCCGTGTGTGTGTGTGTGTGTGTGTGTGTGTGTGTGTGTGTGTGTGTGTG
>CALSBZ010043701.1:786944-825264 GCA_943591055.1 Gobionotothen gibberifrons | reverse complement strand
GTGTGTGTGTGTGTGTGTGTGTGTGTGTGTGTGTGTGTGTGTGTGTGGGGCCCAGTTAGATTTATATCAGAATTTGCCTTATGCATGTCATTAACACAGTTAGTAATAATTGATGTTTATGATACAGAATGGTTTCATGTTACTGAAAATCTCTGTCTCTGTGTTGCATCTTTTATGAAGGAGGAATACAGTTATTTGGAGGCATGTTTACCATCAGAACTGATTCATTTGTTCACTCGTACCTTTTTAATTGCTTTCATGTTCACTCACCGACACAGAATGAGGGAACTCACAGAAAGAATACTTGTCTCGCATTTTGTCCTACATTTCAACCAAAAGCTGGGAATAATGTTCAGTTATATTTGTTCTATTTTTAAAGAAGCATTTCAAAAGTAATCCTCCTGCAATGTTACTTACAATGTTTGAAGTTTGTAGTACAGTACTTCCTTTCCAATGACATTGCTGGCGGCAGGAAGTGCAAGTGATTTTTCAGCATTCCTCAATATCATTTGGCAAACTTTAAATATATAGAAAGATATTCTCAATTATATATGAGAAACCAATGTCAGTTTGGAAAATTGCACAATATAAATCTATTCTAGTAGAACACAACAATGGAATTATGATCAGTAGAAATGGCCATGACATGGGACCTTTAAAATTAGGAAGTATTTCAGTTTGGTCCTCCAAAATTACCTAAAAGGCAGAACTAGAAAACAGTTTTTGGCTGTTATGCTCTGAATTTAGGCCTGAAAGTTAGCCTATTTTGATTGTTTTTGTTCTTGTCTTTGCATTTCCTTGGCTGAAAAACTAAAAGGTGTCGTGCCCAGCTTTTAAACCAACCCTTTTTTGCCATGTTTGCGTTTTAAAACAAAGTTTGGGACGTCTCACTTAAAAGTGTAGTGGCAGAAAGTTAACAGTGCAGGATCCAGCTCAGCAGGATCAACTGACTTGTACAGGTAGTGGCAGAGGAAAAAACTGCTTTTCCCACAACTATTCAATTCATTATCTGGATGAAAGGCAAACTGACATTGACTGGGGAAGGTTCTTCAAGCGGGTAGTGAAGGATGAAACAGATACTATCTGCAGAGAGGGAGAAAAGCAGGGTGAAATCTGCTGCCTCTGCCAAGAATACCAATTGTGTATCTTAAGTTGACGCAAGGAAGCAGCACACATTCCTGGAAACCACTGTAGCGACTGTGCTTGGGCAGGCTGGACATTTTACGGCTGTGCGCACTGAGAGCGGGCTGTTGGAGAGCTGAGATGGTAGAGTCAACAATTGGGAGGAGAGTCAACCATGACAATTTGGAGGAAAAGAGCTAAAACAATCATGACTGCAGATGGTCGATGGCACTACGGTCCTTTTTCCAATAAGTGAGGAGCCATCAAAAAAACAAAATGCTGCAGAGTTGTTTTGATGATCAGAAAGAGTGATCTGTCGGCCATGGGCATGTGACTCAGACACAATATTGTGGGGGAATTTCTGGTGTTTTTTCTTCCAAGGAGAGCTGACGGTAAAAACAAAGAAGACAAATTGAATGTCTATAGTCTGATCATAGCTTTCTATACACTGCTCTAAGAAAAATATCACAATCATGTATGACAGTGCAACTTTTGGGCTCAGGTCAATGAGCACATTTCTCCACTGTTCTTTGCCCCTGTTACTATTTTTACGGACAGGACAGGAATGAGGCCATCCTTATGTAGGGAATGAACCTGTGACAACTGCCAAGAGTCTCCATCGCCCCCCCCCCCCCCTCTACATATCCATTGTCCAATAGCTAACATCTGGGACATATTCCTGTCATGCTGATTTCCACACTCACTGTAATGCCCCACTTTAATCAAATTATTTGCTCGTCTCACACTCCCTGTGAAGCATTTTTTGAAAGGCCAAGTGACAAATTAGAGGAATGCCAGACAGGGTACAGGGACGTGACAGAGATTTGGCAGAAGTGTGTGTGTGGGCCATACTCTGAAAATGAATTGAATGTCGTTGTAGCGGCTAACATTTTGATGGATATACACATTATTGTTTATGTGTGTGTCTGTGTTGTGGAGATGGGCCTACAGCAATCCAGAATCTGGTGGGAATTTGCAACCACTCGCACATTTGTCCTCTGCTCCTTTTGTTTCTGTGTGTGCAAGGATGACATGCAGCCAGCTGCACGTCATGCTTAGAAGCAGCTTGATTGGCTGGCAGGTGTCCACTCAAATAGTGAAACCTGTTTCCTGTTGACCAAACATGACCACTGTTCTGAATCAGTGGGCTAGGTACTGCATTTACCCACAGAAACGGTTATTACTGCAGTTAGGCTTACTTCACTGGTGAAACAGAAAAAATACACTTTCAAAGGAAAAGTAGACAATTTGGGAAATACAATTATTAATTGTCTTACCTGTATTTTAGGAGAATATTGACTGTGCCAGATGTTGTTACTTTAGATTAGAAGAACGATATTTCAAATGTTGAACCATGTGTTTCTTGTTCAAAATCCACTTAGTATATTGTTAACACTTGTTGTTATAGTAGCCACAACATTTTTAAATGCAAGTAGCGGCAATGCACCATACATGATCAGGTTTGAGAGGACCTTTTTTTTTTTAAATGTATAATTAAAAATGGCCAGGCAATTAATGCAAGGTTTTTCTTTTTTAATGATGGGTAAAGATATATACTGAAAGGAAAGAACTTTAACTTGAAAGTGGTCTTCATTATTTATTCTATCAGTTATATTTGTTGTACATTTTTTGTCAAATAACTCACTTTGCAAGTGTTAATTATTCTTTCACTGGAAAAAGTAACATCCATATGAAGTACACCATTGTTTTAAATATTGAATTATTTCTGGATTACATTTTCAATTACAATATCCTTAAAGCTGAACTAGGGCTGCTCGATTATTAACACTGGAAGTAGTGAGCTAAAAGGTTCCAGCTTGATGAGGTTAGTAAAAGTTAACTGTACGCTAGAGACCGGAGAATAAAGACACGGCAACTAAAGCTTCTCTTGTGTTTATATGGATTTATGCAAGTCACAACCTTTACAGTAACACAACCTGGCCGAGAGGGCTTTTAGGGAGGGGCGAAAGCGCACGCTCGGGCAGGAACGCAAGACACATTGAGAGCATCATTGCGAAAGGGAATGCAGCAAAAATAATCTCTTTTTTCCGATTACGTTGTTTTCATAATCGCTGCAACCCAAAATCGTAATCGAGATTAAAATACGATTAATTGCACAGCCCTAAACTGAACATATTGTAACATTAGAGGATACACTGTCTGTTTCTTCTGAGAAACCTTCCATCCCAGAAGATTAAAGAAGAGTTTCTCACTGACTTCTAACACAGCCATAATGTACCAAGTTTGCGTGGTTGTGAGGGATGGGTAAAGATCAGATGCTGTACATCTGCATCTGTATTGCTTACTGGAACACTTGACCTGAACTTCGTTATGACTGAATTTCTACAACAATTCTGATTAAATGATTGAGTCTTTTATGAGTCAAGCAGTCCTACTATTAACAGCTGAGATACAGAGTAAGCATTGCCTTAAGCTGAATCAGGGAGATGTTTAAAGCCTAACATAGTTAGTAAATGAGGATTGATGCTTTAATTGCAAAATAATATCAATTTCCAGATCTCCACTTGCGTATAGCCTAAGCTGGTCTGTAAATGAGGATTGATGCTTTAATTTTAAAATGATATCAACCTCCAAAACAATACTTCAATATAATAGAAATATGAAAGTGTCCATTAGAGTGAACTCTGATGGAAAATTAAGGATATTTTTTTCATGAACACAGTAGGGACCATTGACCTGATGCTTTCAAGGTACAACTTTTAGCTCATGATGAAGGATTTTCTGTAATATACACCAAGAAAAAGTCCCAGATAGTGAGCACAGAGCAGTCCATCTAGAAAGGAAATAGCAATCTGACATCCCCTATCAAATACATAGGAGCAGCCATAATAATAGGTTTTCCGTTCTAATCTGACAGCGCACCAGTCACTGCACACTGACAGTTGTATCATAACAGTAACCAAGTGTAAGGAATGGGAATACAATTTATTTGCCATTCATGGCCAAACGGCAAACGAAGCGATTCACTGCTATTGCCCTGCTGCCCTTTTACTCTTAGTAAGCCCACCTGTCTCATTTACTCACTCTGCCATGCTCCCACTACATTATTCAACCTTGATGTTTGACCTTTGTCACCATCTTGTCTTTATTCTGTCAGCTAAGTGCTAAGAGTCGCTATCCGAGGTTGAGTAGAGATGGTGTTTCAGGGGTTGTAGGCTGAGCATCAGATGATGTCAGGTTGGAAGAGATATTAACACTGCTTGGTCTCTATCTTCTGAAGGGATGTTTATTCTGCAGAAAAAGTTCCTCAGTTTGATGTTGATAATTTAATCAAATTATGCTATAGGCTCTTCATTTCAAGCGCAAGTATCTTAACTACTGTCTGTTATCAGTAATAATAATAATGATTTGTAGGATTCTGCAGAGGTGGGGACTCGAGTCACATGACTTGAATCGAGTCGCATATTTTTTGACTTGAGAGTTGCTTGACTAACATTGATAAAAGACTTGACTTGACTTTGACTTGGTATTCATGATTTGATACTTGACTTAAGCTTGAGATAGATGACTTGAAAGGACTTGACTGTTTAAAATTAAATATTTGCGTTTTTGTAGTGAGATATTACGTTTCGTTTTTTCGAAAAACGTGATTATAGCGCCATGCGCGCAAACCTGGCAACCCACTAGAAGGCAGGGTTGCAGTCGAATAGTTTGAAAATCAGCTCCTAAGTTCTAACCCTATCGTCTATTCCTTGACCTCTGAGTGAAACGTCACGGGGTTAAGGGATAGTGCATAGGAGAATTCAAAAGGATTTAGGAGAAGAGACTGCAGTACTTTAGAGAATCCGACTGCACTTTCACTATCCGACGTGTTTATGATGCCCCAGCGGACGTCCTTTTGTGCGTCTGCTGCTGTGGGGAAACCATGGAAACTATAGGTTACTTACGTAACCCCAGTTCTCAGAGTAACATGAAGTGAGATGTCTCACTATGGGATGCGCCCATAGGATGCGCCTCATCGCGGAGCAAACAGAAGCATCAATCTCATTTACGCCAATTCTGATTGGCGGGTGATCTCAACGTCATCGTCAGGGAATCCACCCCCTATAAGTAGCTTGCGCCACAACGCATGCGCCATTCAAAATAAGCACCTCTTCTCGCTTCACCATAGCAAGGAGGGCCGTCTGGTGAGACATCTCACTTCATGTTACTCTGAGAACTGGGGTTACGTAAGTAACCTATAGTTCTCATTCATAACACTCCGTTCGATGTCTCACTATGGGAAATCATAGCTCCCGTATTGCCAGACGAGCTTATCTCGAAAATCACCAAACCAACCAGAACCTAACAGGTAGAGCCCTGACTCAGCAGGGCACCCAGCACTGCTCGGGCCACACTGGGAGCAGAGATGTCTAGCCTGTAAAGGCAGACAAAAGTGAGCAGTGAGGACCGATCCGTCGCTGCACAAATGTCTTGGATGGAAACATCCTTGAGCAAACAGCCCAGGGTGTAGCCAGACCCTGAGTCTAAAGAGCACGCACCCCGAGGGTGCACACAATTTCCGACTCGTAAAGCCAAAGCAATGGTCTCTACCCTTCGGTGAGAGAACCGTCGCCTAGTAACGGGCCTATCCCTGTAAGGGTTAGCCCAGGACACAAAGAGTTGGTCATTATGACACAAACTCCCACAATCTGTCCACATAAGTGCATAAGCACGGGCTAGACATAGCAAGTTCAACTGTTGTTCCCCGGGGAAACACAGCAGTGAAGAAAATTGCCTCAATGTCAATTGGGGTATTTGAACCAACCACCTTAGGATAAAGGCAGATTAGGCCTTAGCAACACTCTAGTTTGCCCTAGGACGAACTAGGTGCACGGAGGATGCACAGATAGCGCATGAAGCCACTAATTCATTTGGCGGATGCCAGAGTCAGTGGCCGCACTGTCCTTAAGCGACAGATGTGTCATGTCAGCTGTCGCGACTGGCCGCACAGCCACTGATAAATCCCTGCCTGCCAGTACAAT
The DNA here is from genome assembly GCA_943591055.1 of Gobionotothen gibberifrons. NCBI lineage: Eukaryota > Metazoa > Chordata > Actinopteri > Perciformes > Nototheniidae > Gobionotothen > Gobionotothen gibberifrons. Next base: position 819,157 of record CALSBZ010043701.1, on the reverse strand, counting down.
ACAGGTCGGTGCGGAACCATCAAGATCAATGCGTGGTGCTGTTCTCTCACTTTTGGTCAGAGATGGGTTCTCAGAGCCAGGAGTGGGGATGCCCACGGGGGAACCGGAGGCCAAACGTGCGCAAGCACGTCCATGCCCAACGGTGCGATATAGATCGCGCATTTGCAAGAACAGCTGATAATGAGCATAATTCATTAATGCGAACAGATCCATCGCGGCTTAGCCGCAACACACCCACAGCTGACTCACAACCATTTGATGTGAAGTCCAGTCTGCGTACGGTGATACGCCTCTGGGCAGCCGGGCTGTCCCGAGGTTCGTCACAACTGGTGCATGTCTCACTCTCGAGGAGAGGAGGCGATTGCAGCACCACAAGATCAGCACGCAGCTGGGGAGAACGCAAAACTTCCCTAGTGGTTTTAATACGATATTGTCGTATTATCCATCCTCGCGAGGGCATGATGTCCTCTGAGAGAAGGCATACGGCGTTTTAGGGTGGGGAACACCGCTAAAACTCTAGGTAATGTACGTGCAGCCATTGGAGGTTCCTGTTTTTACAGGAACCCCCTCACAGGTTGACTTCTTAAAATACCTCTCCAGCCCATCAGACATGCGTCCGTGGTGATCGTTCCCTGCGAAAAGACAACACCCATAGGCCTGTCCCGTACTTAGTAAGAAGTCGGGTGTGGCCGGTGAGTCTGAGGGCAGCTGTCCAGTGATGAAACTCCCTCGGGGGAGGTACAGTCTGGCTGGGACAATGTGCTCCCTTCTGTGTTTATGATAAACTCAGGTCGAGCAGGTGTATTACGGGGACATTAGCCCGTGTAATATTCCCCTGTATTGACTGTGCGAGAAGCAACCAGTCGTACAGGTAGGTTGCCGGGAAAATACCCTGTTGTCTTTTAACGGGGTTATCGCGGCTTCCGTACATCGTATAAACTCTTTTGGACTAAAAACAGACCGAAGAGAAGTAGTCCGTACTTGTGAGGTACATCCTGAGATGTAAATTACAGATATTCCCTGTGGGTAATATGCTGGGGTTTGAAACATGCAACTCCAAAGTTGACTGGTGTGAGCCAGTCGCCCTTCATGTCGCACGAGACATAATAAAGATGTGAGTGAGCATTTCAAAGCTGTATCCCTTAAGATATCTGCTTGGAGCTCAACAATCTCAATATTGGCCGAGTTCCGTTCCCTCTCCGTTCGTAAACGGGGAAATACTTGGAATGAGAGCCGCACTGACTATGTTTGACGGGTATAATTTATAGCCTTGTTTTCTATAGGTGAGAGAATCACTACCCAGAAAACGGGTTGACCCTCCCCGGGCCTGCGAGTGCAGAATGCCCGAGAGCGAGGGAGGAGGGGGGGTGACATTGGGTCAGAGGCCGTAGCCTCGTGATACTGTCTCGAGAAAGCCCTCGGCAGACATTATGAACATCTCCCACCCTCAGAGTCTCAATTTGTCGCAATCTTTTGGGGTCCTACGGTGCCTGAGCACGGTATTACCCTATTTCGACAATCCCCACCAACACTATGCCTGTGTGTGGTGGTGGTGTTTTTAACCGACCCACCCATCACTGCGTTAACACGTGATGGTGGAGGTTTTCACAGTACCAGCCGCCACTACATTTTGTACGTAATAGTGGAGGCTTTACAGCACTAGCCGCCACCGTGCTTAACACGTGATAGTGGTGGCTTCAGAGCCCCAGCTGACACTGCGTCAGCACGTGACAAAGGCGGCTTCAAAACCCCCGACGCCACTGCGCATGCGCGCGGGGGCAGAGGCTTTTTTAAGACCCCTGTCGCCACTACGCATGCGCGAGGCGAAGGTGCCTTTACAGACCCGTTCTAATGTCCGCCTTTTGAGAGATGCCGTGGCTGCTCTCAAAAGGGGAACAACAGGCGGACTGTTTATTGGTTTTATTGTCTTTTTATTGTTTTGTTTTTTCTTTCATTTTTTGAGCTGCGCCCTCGGCTTGAGCCTGGATGCGTCAGCGGAAATGTTTTATACAGAAAATAACACAACAATAAATGACAGACATGTGTGTTTGTGCACTTGAGGATGGCGATGTGGCATCTCTCGAGGCAGGAACACATCTGGAGCTGGGGAACGCAGCTCTGTCACAGGGGGGAGAAGAGGAGGCCGCTCAGGTTGCTCGCTTCTTTTCTCCCGTCAGGTGGCTGAGGATCCGGGCCGGTTGCGCCTGCGTGGCTGCTGCCAGGAACGGAGATCTGCTCGGCCAGCTCGGCCCTGTCTCCTGCCTGGGCTGGGGACTCGGGTCGGGCTGCTGTCTCAGCTGCCTCGGTGTCATCAACCGAGCAGGGTGAGGGGCATTTCGGGCTGCCGTGAGACCGTTGTAGGTGACGGCTGGGCCCTTCGGGGGAGAGAAAGGTGGAGGGCCTCGTCTTCTCTCCTTTTCGACTCGTGTCTCTGCCGTAGTGGGATCAGAGCAGAGCCGAAAATACCCTCGGGAACAATAGGCATGTCGAGAACATCCTCCTTTTCCCGGTCTGGGAGGTCGGTCAGGTCGAGCCACCTAGCTCTCTCTTGCACCACCATTATGCCCATAATTTTCCCCGTTGCCTGGACCGCGCAGCATTGTACCCGGAGACAGATGTCCATTACCGCTGTGATCTCACCCCATAGGGCCGGCCCGGACCCGCTTGCCAGGTCCTCGCAGAGCTCTGCTTGGTACGCAGTCAACAGCGAGGAGATGTTGAGGGCCCTGGCGGACAACGCTGCTGCCTTGTAGGCCCGGTCAGCCAGCGTGGACTGCAGTCGTTCCGCCTTCACCGGTAGCGTGGGGTTCTTGCTCGGTGCAGACGCCGTCCTCGGGAGGAGGTGAGCTGCCACCAGCGGTTCCAATGGCGGTATGCGGAGCAGGCCGAGTCCCTCCATACCGTCACAGTCCAGGGAGGAGGCACACTGGATTGGGGCCTTGTTACTGTAGGGCCGGTCTCTCCAGGAGACCGACACCTCATCTAGCAACTCTGGAAAAACCGGCAGGAGTTGCCTCTTCCTCCTCGCTGCTTGGGGCACACTTTTCCCCTCGTAGCGGGACCTAGGGGTCTCCCTGGCCATCTCGGGCCATGAGATGTCTAGCCTGGATGCAGCACGTTGGCACACGGCCTGCAGGTCCACGCTGAGACATGGCGAAGCTGGTGTGCTGTCGCCTGGGGGAGCAGCCATCGCTCCCGGCATTGCAGCCTGAGCTGGTGGCATGAAGACGTCCTCTTCTTGCTCATCTGAGTCGGAGAGCAGGAACTCGGAGGTATCCTCTTCGTTCTCCATCTCCTCAAACTCCGGGGTATCAATCGTGAGTGTGGCCATGGTGAGGTCCAGCCGGGGGCCCCAGCTTGGTGCAGCGTGGGGTCCCATTCTCACGTCCCTAGTCGTTATCGAGCACCAGCCTGATACAGGGTGGGACTCTGGCTTTGCAGCCGCCGCTGTTGATGGACCCCAGACCGACACAGTGCGGGGTTCCATCCTAGCTGGGGACGTCCTTGTGTCCTGATAGCCGTCCGGCGCATCAGAGTATGTGAGGAGGTCCCAACTCGTCCGGCTAGCTTTTAGCCTCCGGTGGCGGCTCTTACGGGACATGCGGGAGCAGTGCCCGCACAAGCTGGGGTTATCGATAGCCTCCTGGGCGTGTTCCAGCCCGAGGCATGCCGAGCAGACCTGGTGTGTGTCTGTGCTCGAGATCTTGAGCCCACAGCCGCAGAGCCTAGCAACTGAGTCCCCGGCTCCTCTGGTATGAGGGAGAGCGGCGTCCATCTTGCCTGCCGTGGTGACGGCGTGGAGAGGGCCCGCTGCTAGCAGGGAAGTTGCTGGGAAAAAATCGAACAACTCGTCCTTAGTCCGGAGAAAAGTGACGGCGTAGATTTATTTCCGAAAGGGGTATTAACTGGTGTGTTAATAGCCCTTAATCCTTTTCTTCTCTGGTGTGAGAATAGAAGAAAACGTCCTCGCCGTCGTGGTGTCGATAGCGAGGGAGACAAGCTAGCAGCGTGGTGTGCAGCTAGCTTGAAGTCAAAACCTTACCTCTCGATTTCCGGAGAAAAGGAAAAAAGGTGAGGTCGAATGTGGTACTAACTGGTGTGTTAGTACCTACAATCTTCTCTTCGAAGAATATCTACTGTAAAGGTAGCTCGCGAGCGCCCGTCGACCGAATTTAGCTAGGATAGCACAGTTTTCTATACAGCGGACTACAACATGGATGTTTAATAAGAACGAGGGACTATTGTAAACTCATCTAGAGACTCTGCACCGTGCTCTGATGCTGTTATGTTATGCTTTATGAACGTGGACAACAGAGAAACATATTCTTCATGACCAAAGTTGGAATTGAAATCAAAAAGGAAAGTGAAACTTATGCTCGTCACCCTCTCCCTCCGGTCCACATTAATACAAATGATCCCAATACGTATGATTGTATGAAAAGATCTTAAAATAAATACAAATGTATTTATTATAAACGTTAGTCCTTAACATCTATCACTGTGTATATCACCATTCAAACATCTTTTAAAAGTTGAACAAAACCCACACAGCTCTGTGAAATGTTGACTTTATTTGATAATTTCAGTAAAAACTAACGTTCATATCTCTCTTTTTGATTATAATACTGATGAACGTTCAAAACAAAGCACTTTGGCAACTTACCACATACATTTTAAAAAGCTTAATAAGCACCGTAAATTTCATGATATAATTTCTCCGTCATAATCGTTTGTTTCCGTGAACGGCCGACTGTTGTGTGACGGCAAATGCTGCGGCTGCAAGGCATTGTGGGGCAGCATTTTCTCCTCTCCTTTCGGTAAGGGAGGTCCAGTGGTTCCTAAGCTAAAGGAGGTTATAAAGGAAGTTTGAAACCTCCTTTCCTATCATGTAGACGAATTCGAACAGCACTTATCATGGCTGCTACTGAGGTACTTCCGGGTCATTTCACTCCGTTAGGAAGGTTCCTAAGCTAAATTGACTATTCGACTGCAACCCAGGAGTCTCAGGTTGCAGTCGAATAGTCAATTTAGCTTAGGAACCTTCCTAACGGAGTGAAATAACCCGGAAGTACCTCAGTAGCAGCCATGATAAGTGCCGTTCGAATTCGAGAAAAAGTTTTTACAGTATTACGGCTTCCACAGGATTTTTTTTCAAAGCACTTAGAATATTCATTGCTATCAGGATATTAAGAGCATTCCATGGACAAAAAGTGTATCTCGAGCCGGTTTCTCAAACTTACCTACTGCTCCTTTAAGTGAGTTTTAAATCGTCCTACTTAGTTTATAAGGCAATTATGAAGAGGAACAAATTAAATGATTTGAAAATGATATCTATGTAGGTGCTGACGCTGTTGGCGGTTCTAGTGTTAACAGACATTTAAATTAGATAGGCTATGTGTAATTGCAAATGCCATATATGATTTTCTTACCTGGAATTCTGCCTTTTTGATCAGACTTTTTGATTGAGTCCTAGCTATATTGTCTGCAGTTCTAGGGTTAATATGAATCTCATATGATTGTCATCGGTCTAAATTAGATTTCAAATGATTAACTGTGTATGTAATGAAGAGCATAGTGTGGGTTAAATCCATTTTCATAACCACTGTCTTTTAACTGATGTGGAAATGCGGAAACTGAGCTTATTCATCAGAATTTTGTATGACTTGACTTGACTTGCTTGACCTGAGCAATGACTTGACTTGACTTGCTTGACTCTCACCACAGTGACTTGGGACTTGCTTGATACTTGTAGGTCAATACTTGAGACTTGCTCATGACTTGTACATGTAGGACCTACTCCCACCTCTGGGATTCTGATATCTCTTACCATAATGTGTACCCACTTGTTTTACATTCTATACTCAACTATATTCCACCTGCTTATAACAAACTCAACCCAACCTATTTGTTGTTGGAATTAATCCCAAAAAATAGATTTATTAAAAGTATTCACCTTTACAGTTTTGTTTTGCCAAATGGGGTCAGTGTGTAAGGTTCAATGGCCTCTTTGCGCCCATTCTTAAACCAGGGCCATCTTTGAAAAGGAAATTAACGGTTCTCAATAACACCCCCAAACGTTTTTGGACTGCATTTTGTACATTTACAACACTATGTTGACACAACACAAATCTGGTGATATTATTATCAGTGTCACTGTATAAAACATGTGCTTTACTTGAGAAGTGAAGTTGCCCCAATTTCATTTGAAAAATGTATTTTCACACCGAGTTAAATTTTTTTTAACATTTAACCTTCAGTGTTCAAAGAACAATATTTCCAAAAACATATTTTATTGAGTGACCGAGAATTTAAGGCACCTCAAATCCAAAGCAGCCCACTGCTAAATGATCGCTAACGCAAATACAAATTCATACATAGGTCAGAGTCCACTGAATGACCAAACCTTGCAACTGTTTTTAGAAATGAAGTGAATTCAAGCATTTTAAAAGATTCTATGGATCTTTTAGCCCCATGTACGTGAATACTTTTATTTAACAAGTTAGTGAAACGATATTTCTCCCTTTCTGCTATGGAACTATAATGTTTCTCCCTGCTCCTTCTTATTTCATTACAAGTTAACGGTCATGCTTTGAAAGGTGAGCTGCCAACAAGCCCTCTGTTCCGAAGAGGCCAAGGGCAGCACAGATGTGGGCTCAGTGTCACATCTTTCCTCATGGGAAAAACGTTGTCACCTCTCATGTGTTGGCAGCCTCATACAGTGCAGTTATTGTGCTGTCCATGTGTATGGGAGCCAGTGGGCTCCATTATTGTAATAGTGCATGATGGAGATTTATGCCAGTGAAATGGGATATTTATCAGGCACACTGAGGACTTTTATCTTAGCTGCACCTGTTTGGAATTAGTAAATCACCTTGAGTGTAAGTGTGCCACAATGGGAGGAGCGGCACAGGCAGGTGATTCACTATAGTGGTCTAACAGCACAGTTGTCACTTGCTCACTCATATGACATCAAAGACCCAGTCACTTTCTGTGCTATAATTTGTTTCCCTTTTTTGAGCAATTCAACTTAATCTACCTGAGGGCTGGAAACTTTTCTTGAGAAGTGATGGTCAACGTGACTCTGACATGCATTTCTCATGCAGGAAAACTAGCTTAAAACAATAGCTCATGACACATGTGGCAGACAACAACAACCAGTGCTCCAAGTGCTCATAAGCAAAACTGAAAATACATAAACTTAACAGTTACTAGAGTCCACCCACACACCAACACATACACACAGTAATATTCCGTTGTGCTGTGTTTTATTGTCTCTTAAGTTATTCAAGAATTGGCATATGTCGGCAGAACACTATGTATCAAACTAGTCTGTGGCATTTCCTCTTGTTACTTGGTTTAGTTGTTTACGCTATTAAGACCAAGTTGCTCTTTTTCCTGATAGGCTGAAAAGCTATTTGATTACCGGTATGTGCCTACAGTAAGTGCCTTAATGTTAACAAAAAAGCTTTTATAAAATCCCATGTTTTGTATTTAACATTTGGTTTCACTAATGCAAATCACAATAAAAAATTACAGAAATTCAAACAAGAGCACATCATTTTAAATAATAAAGGAAATTCAACACAACTACACACAATTCTGAATATAACAACTGATGATGGTGTCATCACACTCTCCTTGCCAACTGTACCATAGTTGTAGAACACGTCTCAAGAGTCCATTGACGAACATTGGTGATCGAGTTAAACAAAGAATCATAAGAAATAGTTAAATATTTCATTTTTGTATTTAGAAATAGGTGCAAAGACAATGCTTAATGGCAGAACAGCAGTGGCAGGAGACTGAGGCTCCGTTTACACGGGAACGAACCGAATACGATATCAAAAAAATCTTCCGTTCACACGGTATCGGCTCAAGAAACGTGTCCGTCCACACGAGACCACTCGACCCGCTGGAGACGCTGTAGTACATATGCCGGGCCTGTAAGTGGTGCTGTACTTCCGCCACAAAATACACCAAAAGCAGCGAAAAAAGACCCCCCGAGCATGGTTGCCTGGTTGCCCTTCTGTTTATGCTCCACGGTGGATTTAGCAACAACATGTAGTTCATGTAGTCCTCCATGTCCACTTGTTGCTGATGGTTGTGGAAGAGGAGCTGTAGATTTTGCACTGACATCTACTGACCATGTTACAGCAGTGGGCATCAGAGGTGGGGAGAGGCGGGGCTATGGCTTCATCGTTATCAGGAAAATGATCGAATAGGACGTACACACGGAACCGTTAGGCCCCCCAGAGCGTTCCGTCCGCAGATCTACCCACCTTGGGACCCGTTATCGTTTGAGGGGTCCGTTTCGGCCTCGTGTGAACGAACGGGCTATACGAAAGAGAAAAGTATAGCAGATACAACACGAACCGTCTCCATGTAAACGGGGTCTGAGAGGGAGTCAGACAAAGGGTGTTGGAGGAGCGGAGATAGAGTGGTGGGGGCTCGGCAGACAAGCTGTAGCAGAGTGGTGGAGCAACATCTCAAGAGGGGACACGCTGGTGGCCAAAACCATTTTCCCGGCATGTGTTGACTGTATTCTTGAAGGATTTCATTTACCCATGGGGTAATGTTTAAATATTTATACACAGTGTTACTATGAGATAATGATACAAAAGCTGAGCATTTACCAGTATACAATGTTCTGATGTAGCAGGGATTAGGGCTGCACGATTTAGATTTGGGGAAATACCGTAATTTCCGGACTATAAGCCGCTACTTTTTTCCCACGCTTTGAACATCGCGGCTTATACAATGACGCGGCTAATTTATGGATTTTTTCGTTAGAAACAGCAGCGTGATGAACTGACTTTCAGAGGGAAGAAAAGCAGATGGCCCGAACTAGAAAATTAGCTCGAAGACTGGGTCAACACACAGAGAGCAGACGGCCGAGAAAACTGTATGTAAAAGTAGCAGTTTGCATATCATTGTGTGCGCGAGACACACCTCTGTCCACAGGCGCACGCTCTTGCCTTTTGAGTATGGGGTATAGAGAGCGCACACACAGCCCACAGCGGCCGCAGCTGCAGCGGAGCCCAGGACTGACAGCACGAGCACCGGCCACGGTTTAAAGCCGCTCCGGTTGGTGACCGACCGTCCCGCTCTTCCACATTCATTCTCTCCTGACAGGAGACTCTCCCTGGGTCTCACAGGTGCATCTGCGGCTTATAGACATGTGCGGCTTATTTATGTACTAAATACGTATTTCTTAAAAATTCTGTGGGTGCGGCTTATATTCAGGTGCGCTTAATAGTCCGGAAATTACGGTAATCTAATTGCGATTTTTCTGACAGATATTGCGATTGCGATTCAATTTGCGATATTTGTTTTCAAGCGACCCAACGGAAGTTTATTGTAAAATGCGGCCATATCTCCGGCTACTGTAGGAAGGTTGTATCAACGTGCTCCCGTCTCTAGCACCCCCGCAGCCCGAGCTACGAGTGAAATAACTAAATTTACTTTAAACTTCCGTTGGGTTGCTTTAAAGTCAAGCTTCAGTTTAAGATTCACCCTGTAATAGAAACATGTGATGGAGAATTACTAACCTGACTCAGATGGTTTGTTTCACCAAACCATCTAGGAAAGCTCCATTGGAAGCCATTTGGAAAGGGCAGGCAATTTCAAAAATACTTGGCAGGTGATTGGATCAATCTGTCTATCACCTTCTATCATGGGCCACTTCTGATTGGTTAACAATGGCTGGTACATGTGGAGCACAGCATTTCGCAGGCTTTGCGATTTGATAATCGCATCATTTAAAATCGCGATTTCGATTTAAAATTGATTAATCGTTCAGCCCTAGCAGGGATGACCCCCTACAGTATGAAGCATGTATAAATAACGCATAAACAAGCAGTGGGAAATCCATTGCATTCTGTGTACCTTTTTTGTGTCAATTGTTTTTTTTTCTCAAACCAGTAAACGGAAAAGCGACTGAATTCCTTTTTTTGTATTTGCTTATGACTTATAACATTTATTTTATTTTCCTGCCTTATTCCTTAAGTTATTGATGGACACTGCAGCTGATATCATTCAGTTCAGTTGCAGTTTTACATCGGAGGGGAAGACCGATAACAGACAGAGCTCAACAGTGAGATTTTATTACATGTATTATTTGCTGTCTAGTTAAGACATCTGTCGTAATTGTAGCGTCAACAACAAAACAAAGGTTCTGTAAATCAATTTGTAAGGTAAAAAGAAGGTACAACCTAATTGATTTAAAAACAAGCCAATGCCTGCCATGTTCCAAGCTGAAATGCTAACATTGGTCTCTATCTGCAGCCGGAGGATAGACGCAGGGACCGTCTACAAAGTGCACCGAAAACACATACTGCAAAAACATTAATTATCTTCCCTATCATACAATATGTACGAAAAAAGGTAACTCATTTTTGTGTATGTTGCTTGTTGGAAACAATACATTTCTCCCACTACATCAAATAAGGGAGACGGAGGACAGGTAACACGTAAAGCGCCCCCTAGTCGAAATGTATTTCCAGGCTGTCTCCAATCCAAGTTCTGACCCGGTGAAACCCTGCTTAGCTTCAGAGATCATGGGTGTTAAGGGTTCTTGGCTATGGCTAAGATACAATCATCCTTAACTTTTAAAGGATTCTAGTCATGCTCAAGTCCATTTTTTTTCTCGAGGACCGGTTATTCTGAGGCAGTTTCCCCAGTTCTGACCAGGTCCGACCCTGCTTAGATTCCGTGATTGGGCATGTTCAGGGTAATCGGAACTTGAATACATGCTATTAACATCTGGTAAATCCCTGCAGATGGCTCTCTGCTACGGCTAACATAATCTATCCTTTTATTTTAAAGGATTCCAGTCAAATGTAATTCCAGTCATTCCTAAAGCATACTCAACCAACGTCCTGGTAGCACTGTATTCTAGAGAGAGGACAACATCAGTACAAATGTAGTGTCAATTCCTCATACACGTTTCTACAAATGTGCTAGTGTCTTTAACAATGTCTTTGCTTTGCTATTATATTTTTTTCTATGTTATGAAAAGCATGTGAAAATGTCATTTTGCGCTCTGATCGATGGAGATGCTGCAGTGGCCAGCGAAACAGAGAGCTCCTTCATTTGTGTCAATAGCTTCCATGTCATTTAACCCAGTGTCTCCAAATCAATGCTTCATTGTATCATCATGCTTGAAGGGTAGTACACACCTTTTTATTGGATATTGTTCCATCTTCTATTTTTCTATGAATATTTTTCATAGTAACTTGTTTAGAAAATTATGCTTTCTTAATTGGAAAATGTAGATTTTTGTCAACAGCTTCCATGTCCTCTGACCAAGTGATTCTTAATCAATCACGTCTTTTTATTAGATTTTAGCTTTCTATTGTATATGTGAAGTACTGATGTGAAGTGATCTGTTAGCACTTCCTTGTATGACAGGGAACTTATCAATTATATTTGTAGTATCTCTATTCAGCGTTCCACTTTATTAATATTCCCTGCACGCTTGTCTCTCTGCCGACTGCAGATTGACGCTTCAATTAACACAGATCTTTTGACTTTATGATCGATAAATCTAGAACATTACTCGTACACATCGCTCCCATGTGAAAGTGCATTGACTGAACTGTATCAGATACAGAGTCTGATTATTATCTGATTTCTAATAAAGTTTTCCAAAAAGAATTAAAGTGATTCAGCACTGAAGCACAACAAAAATCAAACCTTTGCTTTACAGATGATCCTTTCTGGAAGGACACATTCATTTTTGTTTTTCTTTCCTTCAAAGGAATTGTTATAATTTATTAATAAAAAGAAGAAAATATCATATGCCTTGAACTTTTTAGCATAGCTCTACATATTAAAGTGGGACTTGTAAATTACTGTCATAACTCCCTTTTTCTTTTTCCTTCCTTTTGTTCTTCATATCCCCCAGAGACTCTAGTCAGTTCGATCAAATGATTTTTACTTGACTTTTTTAGTTTATTGACTCTTCCATTTTGATCTGTTTAATATTCCTTTCTGGTGCCTATTTCTCTGTGGCATTCTTTCAGCTGTCTCACTTCCACACAACAACTGTTTGCTGTCGCTTACACCACTTTGGCTCTGATGCTGCTATTTTTGTGATCTCCACAACTTTCTTCTCCAGAGTCATAAACCGTATGACATTCTGCGACATTCCACATCTTATCTGTTGTGCTCTCAGCTTTTCCCTTAAGAGTGTCTAGTACTGTTTTCGTGCAGGTTTCCCTTTTGTCAGTAGTAGCCCAAGGCCATTTTACTCCGGATGATTCTGCCCGCTGGTCTTTTCCCTTTTTGGCTGCTTGCACTCTTGACCCTTCACATCCGCCATTTGGGCAGCTGTGTCTACGGTTTGGTCTTCCATTATTTTAACTGATGAATTGATCAATGCAAGGTCTCTGTTTTTACTTTGGGAAGCAGCTAGACTTTGTTTTTCATGTCTTTTACAATTTCTTTACAACTCTTCCATTGATGTGGTCAAACTCATATTCATGACATTTAAAATCATGCAAGCAGCTGTTTTAAATGTTATTAGCATAATAGACGTTATCCGTAATGATACACAGACAAAACTAATGTATTAGGTTCAGGAAAATATCATGGTTCTAAATACCTACATTTGTAAAGTCAAAGTGAAACCTGACAGTGAGGACACAAAGAAAATATTGTTGATCATCCATGTGAATAGATGATAAAGTACTGGATTGTATACAGTAGAAGGCCCCTTTGTAACTACATCTTAAAGGTTGATACATATTATTAAATAGGCTTATAACATTTAGACTTGATGCTGTGACTCATCCTCAAGCTCAGAATTGTTTTATTTTGTAAATTCTCATGGTTTTTCCAAGTGCACTGTAGTAGCATGTTGAACTGGCCTTGAGTACAGCTCTCATGGGTTACAGGCCCATTGCATCCTCAGTTGGGTCTTTTCCCTCCCATCAGCTATTACTATTGTTATTGTTGTTGCATGGTCTTGCAACAGCTGTCAGGAGCAATATTCCATCACAGCAGTCATTAGAGTAATTTCACTGAATCAATTAAACACAGGATTTGACTTGAATAAACAACATGCTTTACACTGTGGGGCAGAACAATTGCTTCGATGTTAAAAAATGCAGTTATGCTGTTGACTGACTTCCTATGAAAGAATTGCCAGAAGAAGGAGTGTCACATTAAGAGACTCAAATGTATAATGATAGCAATAATGACTGTTGACAGGGACAAAGTAAAGTCAAAATGCTGTGTAACCAACAGAAGTAAGAAAACAAGGAGTAGAAAATAATGCACCATCAGCTTTACTGGAGAGCCAGGGCAAATAAGGATAGGAGTTAACTGGTTTTGGCCTGCTTTTCCGTCGAACAGACCTTGACAATATTTAAAATGTTGGGAAGCTCATTTTAGGCATATTGCTTACATTTGACACATAAAGCAATGCCAAGCCTGCCTTACTTGGCACGTACAGTTGTAACCACTTGGGGGAAAACTGAGCCACATTTTAATGAGATGCATTAGTTACAGTTAGGCCAAGTTTCAGTTAATGCTCCAGAGTCTTTAAAGTGTAATCTCATTCATCCAGGTAATGTAAAGCAAACGATCCCCTGGACTTTTGTCCATCACTATATTAACCTTTAGGGGTGCATCTTCGTTCCCCTTGTAGATGAAAACATTATTGATGCCATCTGTTCAAAGGCGCAAAGAGTTGAACACCTTGGTACTGTGATGTGTTGGATAAATGCAGAGGCAGAGATTTTATAGTAGCATTTTAGAGCCGTTTACAGAATGCCTATGGGTTTTACATTTCTTAGTGATATGGCACAAGACATAGCTGGCTCAGTGGAACAGCTCTAGATGAACAAGCATTATTTAGAATGCTGGGAAATTACATCTGCTGTCCTTCAGGCACCCTGGGTTTTTGTGCTGCAATGTTTTGAGCCAGTTGGCCATTGGAGGTGTTTTCTCTCTAATAAGCTTGTTTTACCCAATACATTAGAGCAATACCACTAATACTAAAAGCTGCAATCTTTCTGTTGTACTGGCACCTTCACCAGGTCATCAAGAGGCCATCCAGAGATTACTCCATCAGTAGTGGTATTATTTGTTGGTCATTCTTCATTATCATAATCTTTCAGTTTCTAGAATTGTTGCCCATAATTTAACAACTATAGGCGCGTACACACCGCAGTACTTTTCCCGCTTTAGTTCCGATATAGTTCCGAAATGTTGCGTTCACACCAAAAAAATCCGGAACTAAAATAAGTTCATGAGAACCTTTTTACCCCCTTTTCCGTCCCTGATAGAGAGCAGGGACTTTCGTGGGAGAAAAAGGTTCCTATTTCTTATTGGCTGGGCAGATTGCAAACCATGCCCCATAAAACTCCCAAAAAGTTTTGTGAAGCCGCCATTTTATTATCCTCGCATTAGCATTATTAGCATTAGCCCAGCGCACAAACGCAGAGAGACTAATTTATGGCAACACAAAAGAAAACATGGGAGCGGTGGAGATGAGGAGGTGTCGGCGTTCTGGCGATTTACTTCAGAAGAAGCTGCTGGGAGTCCCAGCAGTTTCTACTGACTCCTGGGACTTCGGTTGGCAGTATACGCCGTGAAGTTGTTTGCTGCCTGCCAGTAAACCCAAAGCAGGAGAAGAAGAAGTGACGTCAGCGGCTTCATTTGCCTAATCCCCCCCCAGGGACTTATATTCCGGTGTGAACGCGATCTGTACTTAGTTCATCATGAACTAAGTTCTGATGAACCTTTGTGGGAAAAGTACTGCGTTGTGAAAGCGCCTTATGCCTTTTGAAAATATATCAGATCAGCCAAACTTTTGGTGTGACCCCTGGTGAAGTTTGTATGGCAGTTGTGACACGGTCATAGTACTTAGTCACAGACCAACACAACGGATCACATCTAAGCGAACCCAGTGAAATGCAATGGCAGTGAGAATATAACCCGACCAAATTGGAGGAAATAAACTTCAACAGGATAAGTTAACATGTGGGACAGGACTAAAATGGGCTTCTGCAGAACTCCAATGCTTAAATTGAGGAATCAAATCAAAGTCCACAAACATAGTGAAGTTTTTTAAGTAATTAAAGATAAACTGATTATTAGGAGGATAGGGGATTTTTGATTCAACTACATGTTGCTCAATTAGGGTTTTAGTTAGATGCTAATATGTTGATTCTACGAGAAAGCTGTCTTTACATCTTTAACTGACATATGTATCACCAGCACAACATTTTCTGTGAGAATATTTCTCTGTATATGCCCCTGAAAAGAAATATATTTTTTACAATTGGGTCTACTTTAATTTGTGAACTGTGAAACCGATCCATCATTTTTTTTAAATCGACCAAAAGTATCAATTTCACTTTTAGGACTAGCCAAACTGTCTTTGGTTTGTCACTCACAGCACTTGGTCAATGATAAGTTTTGAGCCATGGGATAAGACACTTGTGACTTGAAGAAAGAGTCTCAATGTTGATTACATTTAACACAATGTGCTTTTGTTGTGGATGTGAAACTGTTGTTTTTACAGCTACCTTTCTACAACTTCTATGTGGCATAAAAAATGCAAGAATTCCTGCACTGGAAAGGAATACTGCATATGAACATAAACCTGACAGCAATGATCTTTCCTGTTAAACTTATTTGGCAAACCAATTTGTAGTATATATGCTTAATTCCAGGAGACAGGGCTGGAGTGACAGATGATTTCACCAGGCTGGTCTCACAGACACTGAAAGTGACAAGTTCACAGGTATAACGGAGATAATCCAATTTTATGAGGTTGGTATTTTTGGGCCACTGCTGCAAACTTTCCAGGGACACTAGACAGGAACGAGCAGTAGATTGAGATGGGACCTTGCAGCGTTATATGAGGTTATTTAAGGGAAGGGATTTGAAAGCAATGAGAAACTTCTTTCCTGACTTTGTTGGGAAGAGGATGATATTCTTAGGGCTGGCTGTTAAATCACCTGAGGACAGAGAAAATGTGTAGTGCAAAATAAATGGTTATGATCACACTGTGTGCTCCAAGGGGAATAGGAAACTGATGTAGAAAATGTGCACTTCGAAAATGTGATCACTCTTTACTTCGATAAATACAAAATAACTTGATGAGCCTCAACTGTCCTAACTTGATAACGTAGGTAGGTTTATTACAACGCGGCTATGTACCAAGATATTTTCTAACATAATGCTACCAGGAAGGAGGCAGAACAATGTCACAATGGGAACCTGGAACATCATTAGTGTCTTTATTTTATCTTAACCTAGAGACAACCAGAGCTTTCTATACTGTAAGCCAAGTGTGAAGGACTCCAAGGTTCTTCTCAAAATAATATGTGAAATACAAAAACTTTACATTCTATCATTTGAAATATATATATTTTGTTTTTTGCATTACATAATGGTGACATGAAATCCAAGATTAAGAAGACATTATACGAGACGATACAATAATAATGTATTGTCAGATCAAGTCGGAAATGTAACTTGCATCACAGCGGCTCCATTTGCAACATCAAACAAGGACAAATATGAAGCCACGATACAAGGATAACTATCATATAACATAACATCACAATCACTCAATCAGTATGGGGTTAAAATGTCAGTAGATGAATAAAGTGCAGTGAAACACCAGATCAGAAACGTATTATAAGTTTCAGTAAATAAGAGGAGTTCCAGCGACAAATTTATGGAGGAAGAAAAGAGAGCTTTAAATTCTACACACGGTTTCCATTTCCTCTTGAATTGCAAAACTAAAATCTTGCTTTGGGCAGAACACACACAATCCTGCCGAGGAAAACTAGTGTGCCATGAAAGGAGAAAATTGGTGAGCACTCCAGCGTGATCAACGACAAGAAGTGTGCACCAGTTGTATTTAAATCCTGTTCACAACCTAAACTGCACACTAATGGAAATAAACTAAGAAGACATGTGCGTTTCAAACTCAATTAAGTGCAATAGATATATGACGATGGTGTGACTTTGAAAAGACACATTTAATCAATTACCTTTACAGCTTTGAAACCTTTTGAGAATCATTGGTGATATTTTACATAATATATATACACTATAGCAGAATTGTATGGGATGCAATAAAAATACAAATAGTGCATCCGCTGTTCTTGCACCAGAGAATTCAAAGAATCATAATTTTCCAAATAAATGACTTGGTCTCCTTAAGCTGACTCCAAACTTCCTGCGCTTGCATGAAAGTCTATAAACTTGATTGTAATGAAGGGCAACTATCAACACAGAGCCTCAAGAGAGAGTAATAAAACAGGAGTCACATTAAGAGCCTTATCGTGCCCGTTGACTTTGTAATCACTGCCCAGGCTCTTAATGTGACTCCTGTTTTATTACTCTCTCTTGAGGACATATTCCCATATTCCCAAACAAAGTTACAATTACTCAGATTACCTCAAACACACTGCCACACTCAGAGCCTGAGGCATCTAAAGCCGCCTGGGGACCTGGGAACGTGTAAAGTTGGTGTAACAGTAACTTCCACTCTATAGTCGTATTAAATATGAACATGCAGCTGGCACCAGCGGCATTTAATTTTGTTTCCTGAATAATAATATGTTTCTCCCACAACAGCTGGATTCTTGCTATAGCACAAAACCACGAGAGACCCGCGGGACCGCAAGATAAAATGAAAATCCACCTGGTCAGGCTGTTACTGGCTGCTGCTGTCGCTGTTTAGGTGTGTTTGATGCCGGTTACAGTGGCGACTGTTTGTTTGGCTCCAAAAGAGGTTAGTCTAGAGATACTGCTACAGCATGAGTTATCAGAACTGAAAATGATATCCCTATTGAAAGTAGAGCAAAGAACTGTCCTGAAAGCTTTTTGTTGGACAAGATGTTTCCCTTTTCTCCAACATCTCAGCAAGAGTTCGGTTGCCAAGTATTTTTTGAAAGTGTCCACCTATTCTCAATAAGGGCAGGAACTAATACACAAAAATACTAATACAAAAATACAAATTTGTTCTCAATAACAAACCATGGCATGTCAGCTTCAATCAGTTAAGGAACCTCACATAAACAAAACAGAGTCATTTAAACACTTCAGAATAGAGTGGCATCTTCTTTTATATATATCAGTTTTAAAAAAAAGCGTTATTTAACCTCTTTGGTGGATCATTTTTCTAAACACCCATACAGTTAATGAAGTCTCTGCTCCCCTGGCTGCAAATGCACTGTATTTGGAGTATATACACAGCATGAAGATCACTCTGGTATTTGTGAAGACACCTGCAATGCTTTGGGTCATAAGCACTCCAAGTTACAGGACAAAATATGTTGATTTATTTTTAGAAGTTTCCAGATTTCTGAACTGAACCTATTTTTTAACCAACATCTGGAACAAACTGACTTCGTTAAGGTTACGGGTCATAATAATAATAAATACATTTAATTTATATAGCGCTTCTCATCTGCCAAGACAAATCTCGAAGCGCATAGTAACAGCAATGCATAGATGGTTAAACTTACGGAACGATTGTGTATTCATCTTTAAATAACAACATCTCTTACCATGATATAGTCCACTTTGTTGACCCATCCATTCCCGATGTCCTCCCATACATTACACTTTGTTGCTCTATAATACATTTACTTTAGTTCCTCCTTGGCCCCCACCATAATTAATACTGCTACTCGAGGGATTTTGCCACTTCAGTGTAAACATCTTTTTGGGGCTCTGGCTGAAACTTGCTGACGCAGTTGTTCTTGTTGGGAGCACAGCATTACCTCGGGGTTGCATATTGTGGGATACTGGTCCTCAGGATGGTACAATAGACGGTGCAGTGAGCACAACAGGCGAGTGAGTAGCCAGCCCTTCAGTGATGACTCTTCGATTTCACTCAACATAAGCAGATGTAACCATAAATCCTTTTATCCTTTTCTGCTCATTTAAATTGGTTAATAAAACGAGTCTGGAAAGAACTTCATTGTATTGGTCTATAAAGAGCCAGCAAGGAAAATGTAAACAACTGAAAGTCCCTTTGGTCCTGCTTAATGTAAAGCTTACAGAAAAAAAAAATACTGTTTTTAAATGAAAACCAATTCCAAGTGCTTGCTTCTGTTCTGTCTAAACACTCTTAAGGGAAACAGCCATTTATTTATTTGATCACTTGTGTATTGTTATTTAATCCTTTTTTAATAGCATCCATTTTCACATCATAGCCACACTGTGCTCTCCTATCTCTGATGCCTAGACCTAGTCTTTTTCTCAGTTTATCTGCAAATCGAGCAGTCTCCCCCACAATGGATCTTTTAATGATTTCACCCAGCTGTGCATCTTTTCTCCTCATCCAGGAAATAATCTGCAATCATCTGGACTTGGATTAATTAGTTTTTTAACTTACCTTTCCAGGTTGTATTCACTCCTGTTGATCACTTTGTAATCACTGCCCCGACAGATGTTCTTGCTGTTCCGATCGTTAACGCTGAGAAATTATTAACTGTGTAATCATCTGCGCATCAGTTCACTGTTGCTTGATAAGTTACCTTCGAGCTGACTCGTTAAGACACTTTCCATCAATTTCACTGAAATACCAGCGGTTGCCTTTAAACTTTTTAGTCTCACTAGCTTCTTCAAAAAGGTTTCTACTGCCGGAGTAGGCAGTTATTTCTCTGTACTGTCAACAGTTCTCTGTTTTAATACTGACTGTTTCAGGCCACATTATCAGACTTTTTTATTTAAATCCCTTTAAGTCACATCCTCGTGTGTGTGTTTAAATGCATTCAAGACAGATTGTAATCACATTTTGTTGAAATACGCTTTTCAGCCATATTGAAAATAAATAAATGTAAATGAATCCGTCTTTCCAATATGCATACGTAAACTGTATACTCATCCTGAGAAACAACATCAGTAAGCACTATGTGGAATTAGTGTCTTCTCTTTCCCCTGTGGTAACTGCAGCTTAAATTGCGATTAAATTGCACTGAATTAGCCGTTGTTCTGTCTCCGTTGATGTCATAGGAATCCCGAACCCAATAAAATACTCAATATTAACGGTGTGTGCGTCTGCCCAAGGACAATTTAAGGTAAAACCTAATAGAGGTGTCACACATAATAACTTAATAAAAGTAAATGTAACAACTACTGCAGTGCAACAAAACAGGAAGATTAAATGTGGTCTCTTAAACATAAGATCTCTAGCATCTAAAGCTATATTGGTAAATGATTTAATATCAGATTATAATATTGATATATGCTGTCTCACTGAAACTTGGTTGAGACATGAAGAATATGTCAGCATAAATGAGGCCACTCCACCCAGCCATATCAATACTCATATTGCCCGAGGCACAGGCTGAGGAGGTGGAGTTGCAGCCATCTTTGACTCAAGTTTACTTATCAATACTAAACCAAAATTAAATTATACCTCCTTTGAAAGTCTCGTTTTTAGTCTTACGCATCCGACCTGGAAAACTTTGCAGCCAATCTTATTTGTTACAGTGTACCGTGCACCAGGTCCTTATTCAGAATTCTTATCAGAATCCTCTGAGTTTTTATCAACTTTGGTACTTAAAACAGATAAAGTAATTATCGTAGGTGACTTTAATATTCATGTTGACGATGATAGAAATAGCCTTACTGTTGCATTTAACTCTATATTAGATTCCATTGGTTTCCGTCAGAGTGTAAATAAACCAACCCACTGCTATAATCACACTCTCGACCTTGTTCTGACTTATGGTATTGAAATTGAGCAACTATTAGTCGAACCGCATAACCCTGCTTTATCCGACCATTTCTCAGTAACTTTTGAAGTACTGTTACTAGACTACAAAGCATTAGTCAAAAGCTCCTGCAGCAGAAACCTATCTGTTAATGCTATAGCCAAATTTAAGGAAGAGATTCCACCAATACTTAACTCGATAGCATGTCTGCATGTAGGGGAGGAAACTTATACAAAATGTACACCACCCCAAATTGATCATGTTGTTGATAGTGCTATACATGCGCTGCAAATAAAATTAGACTCTGTTGCTCCTTTGAAAAAGAAGAAAATAAAACAACATAGATTAGCTCCATGGCATAATGTCGAAACCCGCAAAATAAAGCAAAAGTCGAGACAGCTTCAAAGGATATGGCGTTCCACTAAACTTGAATAATCTCGTTTAATTTGGCATATTACTCTAAATGAATATAAGAAAGCACTGCGTAAAGCGAGAGCAGCGTATTACTCTTCATTAATAGATGAGAATAAGAATAATGCAAGATTTATTTTCAGCACTGTAGCCAGGCTGACAGAGAGCCATAGCTCAATTGAGCCTTCTATTCCCATAGCACTCAGTAGTAATGATTTTATGTGCTTTTTTAACGATAAAATTGTTACTCTTAAAAACAAAATCAATGACCTCTTGCCTTTGACCAGTATAGTGTTATCAACAGCTCCCGGAAATGTAAGTTCTAATATTACACTAGATAGTAAACTAGAATGCTTTTCAGCCATAAGCCTTGAACAATTAAATTCAATGATTCTTTCTTCTAAACCAGTGACCACCAACTGGCGGCCCGCGGGCCACATCCGGCCCGCCAGACATTCTCATCCGGCCCGCACGACGGGGGTGACTGCGTTCGCCCCCCACCCACGTCTCGCGAGTAAGGTGCAGTACCGGAGTCCAACAGAGAGGCAGCAGCTGCGGGACAGTAGACTGCGTACTGCGAAAGCTTCCCTGCCTTGAAGAAGAAGTGATCCTTCGTTGAGAAGAGTCTGCTTCGTGCGCGCTCCGCCCCACAGCAGTAGCCCGACTGCGACAGAGTCCAACAGAGAGGCAGGAGCTGCGCGACAGTAGCCGAGAAGCAGGGTTGGGTTGGGATTTTGGAATACTTATTGGAATTATTGGTGGAAACGTTTCCTCACAAAATGTAATATTCATTACCGGCAGAACTGTTTGCACACTGCACACATGTCTGTGAGCGAGAGAGAGATGCAGGCAGCGTGTCTGTGAGGCCCCGCCCCGGCACGCAGATGAGAGAGAGAGATCTCTTTTAAAATATATTGAAAGTTAGAGACGGAGATGGTTAGATAACATGTGCAAGATAACGTTTATGTAGCATTTCTTTATTGTCGAAATGATGACATTTCATAATGGGATCAAATCAAAGTGAATGGCCTGCTGCTGCTGAATGCATGGGTCAAGTGACTGGAAAATGTTTTAAAAGTTATTACATCGTTTTAATAAATAATAATGATAATTCATTCTATTTAGGGGCGCCTTTCAAAGCACTCAGGGACACCTTACAATTCATAACATATTCCAAGGAAAGGTTTTAAGATAGTACAAAGAATGCAGTCCGGGTGATGTTTTTTATGTGGGGTGCAGATGAGAGGGAGCTGTCCAGAATGACACCAGGATGTTGTGTTTGAGTTCTTGATAAGCCATTAAAACAGTAAAATAAGTGTCTCCTGTTCACCAAAACATACCCATCTGTTATGGAAAAAGAAAGTATTCGAAAAGTAATCTGAATACGTTACATTTTTAAGACACGTAACTGTAACTGTATTCTGATGACTTTCAGAGCATTTCCCCCCCCCCATCTCCCCTGCCACACCCCCCCCCCCCCCCCCGGTCAACAACTTCAAAATTCTGGGCTATATAAAAATCGCTGGCCCGAGATAGTGTCTATTGGATACATTTTGGCCCTTGGACAAATGTAGTTGGTGATCCCTGTTCTAAACCATCAACGTGTATCTTAGACCCAATTCCAACTAAGCTGTTGAAGGAAGTTTTTCCATTAATTGGCACTTATTTATTAAATATTATGAATATGTCTCTATTATCAGGCTATGTTCCACAATCATTCAAAGTAGCAATGATAAAACCGCTTCTTAAAAAGCACAACCTCGATCCAGAGATATTAGCCAACTATAGACCTATTTCTAATCTTCCGTTCTTCTCAAAAATTCGTGAGAAAGCAGTCGCAAAACAGTTGTGTGATTACTTAAAAAACTATGATTTATTTGAAGTTTTCACATCATAGCACAGAGACAGCTCTGGTTAAAGTCACAAATGACATTCTAATAGCCTCAGACAAAGGACTTGTCTCTATTCTTGTCTTGCTCGATCTCAGTGCTGCATTTGATACTATCGACCATGACATCCTATTGCAAAGATGAGAGCACTTAGTTGGCATACAGGGAACTGCTTTAGGCTGGTTTAGGTCCTATCTATCTGAACGTTCTCAGTTTGTACGTGTCAATGACGAATCTTCGACGCAAACCAAAGTTAGCCATGGAGTGCCACAGGGCTCAGTGCTCGGACCTATTTTGTTCACATTGTATATGCTTCCGTTAGGCAATATTATAAGGAATCATTCTGTACATTTTCATTGTTATGCGGATGATACTCAACTTTATTTATCAATCAAGCCTGATGAAATTAATCATCTAAATACAATTCAAGACTGCCTTAAGGACTTAAAAACGTGGATGACCTTAAACATTTTGATGTTAAACACGACCAAAATGAAGTTATTGTACTCGGCCCGAAGAATCTACGAGACAAATTAACTAAAGATATACTAACTATGGATGGCATTAATTTGGCCTCCAGTGAGACTGTAAGGAATCTTGGTGTTATATTTGATCAGGATTTATCCTTTAATGCCCACATAAAATCAATTTCAAGGACCGCCTACTTCCATCTACGTAACATTGCAAAAATCAGGCATATCTTGCCTCAAAACGATGCAGAGAAACGAGTCCATGCATTTGTTACTTCTAGGCTGGATTATTGTAACTCCTTATTATCAGGGTGTACCAAGAAGTCAGTTAAGTCGCTTCAGCTGATTCAAAATGCTGCAGCTCGTGTACTAACTAGAGTTAGGAGAAGGGACCACATTACTCCTGTTCTGGCTGCCTTACACTGGCTCCCTATAGAACACAGGATAGAATTTAAAATCCTTCTTCTCGCCTACAAAGCCCTTAATGGGCAGGCGCCATCTTACCTTAAAGAACTCATTATACCCTACTGTCCTACTAGGGCATTGCGTTCCAAGAACGCAGGGTTGTTGGTTGTTCCTAGAGTCTCTAAAAGTACAATGGGAGCCAGAGCCTTTTCTTATCAAGCTCCACATTTGTGGAATCAGCTTCCAGTTTGTGTTCGGGCGGCAGACAGCCTATCCGTTTTTAAGAGTGCGCTTAAGACCTTCCTTTTTGATAAAGCTTATAGTTAGGGCTGATTAGATTCAGCCCCTAGTTTTGCTGATATAGGCTTAGTTTGTCGGGGGACATCTTACTTCTTCCTTCTCTCTGTCTGTACCTGTGTACTCTCATGTTCCGATTAACCCAGCTTCCCCAAATTTCTTTCTTTTTGGTGTCTATATACGCCGGGATCCGGAGTCATGGATGATCCTGTTGCTGCAGTCCTGTGTCCTGGGTCGCGAGCCCGGATCTTGAGTTGTGGCTGTTGCTGTGGTCCTGGATCATAAGTCCTAGATGGATGTCCTCGTGGATTCATCTTCCTATTATACACACATGCATTTCCAAACATTTGGACTACCTATGTTGCAAATGTATTATCTTTTTTTGTACACACGGCATCTATTGCACGTCTGTCCGTCCTGGGAGAGGGATCCCTCCTCTGTTGCTCTCCCTGAGGTTTCTCCCATTTTTCCCCTTTAAACTGTGGGTTTTCTCTGGAAGTGTTTCCTTGTACGATGTGAGGGTCTAAGGACAGAGGGTGTCGTATTGTCATACTGATATTCTGTACAAACTGTGAAGACCACTGAGACAAATGTAACATTTGTGATATTGGGCTATATAAATAAACATTGATTGATTGATTGATTGATGTCTCCAAAGATTTCAATGTGCAGTGTGACATGAGGTTTTGACAACCAGAGATTGATATGTGTCAGTGAAAGGGCAACTTACACGAGAGCCCGAGAAGATGATACATCTTTTGACTGGCATGTTATATATAAATATGATTCCTGCATGAGTTTAGTTGTTGGCTCAAGTAGTTAATAAAAGCTCAGCTGTTTTAGCTGTAACTAAGCTGCTAGAATGTAAAATATGTTATTCTCCTGGGGTTTCTAGCTGCTTTATATGATTTCCCCTTTGACCTGATTTGACTGAAGATGGGATATTTATTATCATATGATGCATACTCCACTGGCTGCTCAGTGATAGTGCTGCCTGACCTAAGCCCACTCTCAGACGTCATTCATCATGTCATTCTAATTGATGGAAATAAAGTAGCTGCGATTGGCTGGCTGTTTTTCTACTCATCAAACAGAAAATGTTTGTTTAGTCTCCTTTGTTGATTATGCGTCCTTGGCTCCCAGGCCAAAAATGTTTTATTTAACCTTTGGCTTGTTTTATTGTCAGCAGGCATTTCCTTTTACTGCTCTGCCAGCAATGCTCAGTGCCAACCTGTAGGTGCCAGGAGTAAATTAGGCTAATGTCAAGAGATAAGTGTCCTACATTTGAGTATTGTCTTGTTGAATCCGTTGATCAAAAATAAAGAACTCTTTGATAAATCTTTAATCCCTGAACAGCAGGCTACAACTCTATTTCACACATGGATTAACCATCTTTGGCACAATGATGACTTGTTTTATCTTTAAAACATGCAGAGTCTTATGTATTTTTAATCACTATTTTACACATCATAGCTCCTCAACTCAACAATGCAATGTTTTTATTAGAAATGTTTAATGCTTCAGGATGTGCAGAGATATGTTTTAAATGTGAGTCTCATATTGTATTATATGGTGGAGTAGCATAAAGCTTATTTTAGCTTCTCGGCAGGGATTCAGTGTGACTGCATCAGTATTCATTTGGATTACATATGTAATCATTTACACTTCTGCTATTGTTCTACTTAAACTATTCTACATCACTATCTTGCCTTACTAATGCTAAAACTGTCACTAAGACAGCTTTAATTAGGACATTCATCTGATCATTGTAACTTTTAAGACTGCTATAACTACTTCTGTGGATACAACTGAAAATATAATTTAAACCGACCACTACTACCTTCTCAGTGGCAGCTCCTAGGCTCTGGAATTCCCTCCCCCAAGATCTTCGTGACTCTGAGTTCCTCACAGTCTTTCAGTCCCGCCCCAAAACACATCTTTTCAACTCTGTCTACCCATAAGCCCCCCCCCCCCCTCTCAATCAACTTCCTCTTGACTGCCTTTTTTTGTTTATTTTATTTTACTATACTTACTTGTTTGCCTGTCCTTGTTTGTCTACCCTCCCTCACACTGTAAAGCGTCTTTGAGTTGTGAAAAGCGCTATATAAATAAAATGCATTATTATTATTATTATTATTATTATTACTTGGTTTTCCTACAATGAAACAATATTCTGTACTGTAAGTCTATGAAACAAATCACTCAACCAAAAAAAAAGAAAGAAGATACTTAGAGACTTTTTTTCGAAACATGTTTCCAATCTTTTTCTAAGCTAAGCTAACTATCTTCTGACATTAGCTTCATATTTATCATACAGACATGAGTGGTATCAATCACCTCTACTAAAGACAAATAAGTTTGTTTCATACAAATGTGGAACTATTCAATTAAAATGTGCTGCTATGAGAAGATGAAAGTAAATCACAAAATGTCTATGAAGCATTACCTGGAGACAATGTTTCATTAATTCATGACAGACAGTCTGTCTCTGTGAACAGACTGAATAGACACCAGCCTGCGGTTTATAAGAAAAACTGTCCTCTTAAAAGTATCTCTACATCACGATCCTGAACTCAACTTACACTGTCTGAGACACTGACAACAAAATATTTCCAGGGAAGAAACAGAAGCTCCTTCTTGGCACATATGCAGGGCAAGAACCGCTGTATAACCATGAAGTTAATTGAGTCAACTGCATCTCCAAAAACATACAGTGTCTTCTCAGGTTAATATGTCTTAAGGTGGATTATTTATATTACATTTAAATGATCCAGTTGATATTCATCAATATATTTAACTAAACCCTAAAAATGACAACCCCAGTTAGGGTAGAGTCAAGGGATCCCCAAAGTGTCCTTTAATGGGGACTGTATATCTGAAGCTGAGTTCACTGAGATTATATATGATTAAGATGAATAACTGAACGGACCTGCAGGGTACATACCATGGGGAGAGTAACACTTTTGGACCCTTCACCTGAAAAGCGTTACTTAAAAGGACATGTACGGAAAAGGGTCAAAATGACTGTAATTATATATGTGTTTCGAATAGACTCAAAAACTATTGCAGAAAGAAAAGAAAACAAATTAAAAAGTGACTTAACATTAATATATAGACACATACAGTAGTTAAAAAGTGGTACCTTGTATGGCATATATGGAATTCTGGATAAAAAATTCTGCTCCAGAACTTTGGAATGTTCACAATTTTGACCATGGAACTCTGCTAGATCTCCATACCAACGGAATACTCTCTGCTGGTCATTTCACACAAACCTGCTGGAGAGAAAGCATTAGAAAACCTACTGAGAGAAAAAGTTAAAACCATGAACACTTGCATTTCTTCTAAACAACACCTCACTGCTCAGATGGAGCTTTTACAAAGCCTGTCCAAACTGACCCCGGAGGAGAGAAAGGCGGAGAACAGCTGCTCTTGAGACCCTGGCAAATAGCGAGAGAGACAGAGAAGAGACTAAAAAAGTGAAAGAAAGTCTCAAGAAAGCAACCATGGAGAAAGACAGGAGGAGGCAGGAGGCCCCAGAGAAAAGACAGCAGAACCAGTTGGAGCAAGAGAGGCTTCAGTGGCAACAGGTGATGCTGAAGGGGGTCAAAAGCCCAACTCACAATTTCACTGCTCTGAATAAAGGGCAAGAGAAGAGGCGAGAGGAGGCTGACAGCGTGGCCCCCGACCTGAATTCACCTGAGAGAAAAAATAAAACCCTCTACAACAAGGTCACAGAGAAATAAATTAACAGTAGGTCTGTCGTTGACGACGCCACCTATCTCCTCTTTGCTGCCAAACCAAACCCAAAGTCTGATGGTATGTATCATCAGGGTTGGGAGGGTTACTTATTAAAATGTAATCCGTTACACTGAAAAAGCTGAAATGTTTACTTTATTTAACCATATAAACCAAGATATTTCATATCAAATGTGATAACATTCATAGTTTACAAAAGCTGTTTAAGTTAATACATTCATCAAAAACATAGAATGTATTTCTGTTTAATAAATCAGGTGTCTACTTACTGCATTGAAAAATAAATGTTTTTCAAATAAGAATTCAAGTAGCCTAAATATATATCATGAAGAACAATTATTTCAGTACATCTACCTATAATATATCCAATATTTCAAAATGTATTGTAACATTTGAATCCTTTTTATAATCTCAAATCAGTATTCTGATTACTTATTTTGTTAATTACAGTTTATTAATTTGTTTTAATCCTGATGTGGTTACGTGTAATCCGACACTCCACAAACCTGTGTGTCATATTCCTTTACTGTGGCCTTGAGTTTGATTTTTAATTAACATGCAAGTAAACATTTATCATCTTTTATCTGAAGGAAAAACAGCTGAGGTCAGAGAGACCCTGCAGTCCATGCAGAAGAACAGACTGTCAGTTGGACACTGGGTTGAAAAGTACCAGCAGAACCACGAGAAGAAGCGGGAGAAACGCCGGCTGAAAGCAGAGGCTCAACGCGCCAAATACATCGCCTCCAGGAGCCATGGCCCCCAGCCTTCCCTGCTGAATGAACTGTTAGACTGGCCCGTCTGCTAAAAACAGCACCTTCAAATCCAGGTCTTACAGATTTCATGTTATTGTTAATGTTATCTACCTTGTTTCTCTGTTTTCTTAATTGTTTTTATTAAGTATAAAAGTGTTCATTTTGAAACATCAAATTGTTCTGTCTACTCTATTACATACATGTTGGTTAAGGTGTGTGAAAATATACTGATGTGCAGTGGTGTTAAGTATATTTACTGAAGTACTGTACCTAAGAACAATTCAGAGGTACTTGTACTTTACTTGAGTATTTCCATGTTATGCAACTTTGTAATTGCACTCCACAACAATTCAGAGGTTAATATTGTACGTATACTCTACTACATTTATGGAGTACCTTTAAATACTTATAGCTGAATGATAAACAATAAGATCAACACTAAAAGCATATTGGTCAAGTCTAGTCAAAAACTTCAAGCAGGCCAAAACAACCAGAAATAGTTTAGAGGTAGGCTTGTATACACAGGGCTTGTTCAGGGACAGGTGTGCAGGAAGGACCTTAGGTCAGAATCATCCCTTTGGAGAGGAAGAACATCTGAGACTGAAGCGGGAGATGCAGCAGTCACTATAATTAATCATAGCACACATCATGCTTTTATAATTTCTGAATTCAAGTTAGAAATATAAAATAAGCAGAAGCATTATGATGCCTTAATGGTGAGAATTGAGACATTAGAAAACAAGCAGTGTGTTTTGGCATCTTTTAAACCCTGTGCCCTCAAAAACCATGAGCACAGGCATCGGATCAATAGTCTATGACAAGGGATCAAGGCATCGGGATGTTTTTACCGAGCCCTGAAGTGCTCCAGTCTCCCTGGTATGTCAAAAGCTAAGTCATTATATTCACTTCACCTGTATCAAGTTGCTACCTGCTCCTCAAGAGCTACACCAGTCTTCTGCTCTTACTGTGATGCCCCGAGGCAGTGCTGATGCGGTGAAATGTGCTGTGAAAATGCTTATGGGAAAATCCCCACAACTCTCTCGATCAATAGGATTTTTTTCCTTCCTTAGAAGTCTACAGTGTGGGGAGTTAACTTAGGTGAATTTCATTATAACGACAAGCAGGAGAGTAGTTTGAAATCTGTAGCAAAGACATTATCTTTGACCTTTACTGTTATCTACCCATCCTTTCACAGGAACAGGCTGTCTCTGGATGATCTGCATCGGGGTAATTTGTTGGTTAAAGGTCATTAGTGTTTACTTTTACATGTGTGAATGTCACTGTTCAGGGATTAAAAGAGAGCGGGGAAAAAAGCAATACGAAAATGTTTAAATAACCCAGACAGAATAATAAAGAAATGCCAAGTGGTAAGACATTGATTTATATCCTCTTTTAACCTGCAGAGGTGAGAAGTCACCATTTGTTTGATATTGAAGAGCAACTTTTTAACTTTGATGTGTTTGCCGGGTATTTTAAATGAGAACAAGTTATCAAGGGTGCAGGCTGCAAGTTCAGAATTGAATTGTAATGTGTTTTGCACACAGCAAAATAGATAGGCAAGAGTAGATTTAGCCTTTTTACTCCTCTAATTCTTCTACAGTATCCGGGAGAATTAATAGTGGGAAAAAAGGCCAAGTCACTCAAGCTTCCCTTGAAGATCTGTAGCAGGGACAGTTTAAACCTAATTTGATACCAAAGACCCCTCATTTGTTAAAACTGTCTCACTGCCCCACAGTCACTGAAATCAAATACGATAAAATACCACTTCTTGAGTTTTGCAAGGCGAAATGTATAGCTAATCCATCTTCATTAGAGAACTTTTTTAGTTTTTTTTCCAACCCATGACAAAAGAGAGAGCTATAGAACAGCTGAATGTAAATCATTCGGTGTTGGAAAAAAGTTATTTATTCCCCTATTCCATACACCACCACTGTTGTCCAAAAAAACTTTAAAAACACATAAATAACCCAAACTTTCACTGGATGACATCCTTCATCCCAATAAAAACGGACAATGTAGTTTATTTTCAGTCAGTGCCACATAAACAGGTCTGCTGCTGTTAATCCTCACTGGAGCACCGAATGTGTATAAATCCGCAGCTGAAATAGTCCCTTTTTATTCCTTATTTGAATAGTACTTTCCTGAAATGAATGCCCTTGTTAGGGCCTGAGCACCGCTAGTCGGAGGTGAAGTCCTATTGATTTTGCTTTTATATTTGTACTCTCCATAGGCTTAATCACAATTGTAATACTAATAATTTGACTTGTCTATATATTTGTGGGCATTCACAAAAGACAGTTCTACAAAAAACACTATAGTTGAGTGGAATATAAAATTAAGAGTAAGTATGAATTTAATCCATATGTTTTGTTTTTTTGTCAGTCTGTTTCTGAGTATGTGGAAACATGTTGTTTTCTTGTATTAATATTCATACAGGACAGTTGGTTGCACATCATGGAAGTTGACAGCCCATCTCCTAATGCCGGCCCTTGCCTTGGGAAATGCCCACAAGGAGACTTGAAACTTAGACACTGTTTCCACAAGATTCCGCTCAGCTTCATAGTAGTGTATATTTACTTGCACAAAAACTGAGTAGGATTCAAATTTCAGTTCAACTTTAGTAAAAGAAAGTATAATAATATATATATATTTGTGGAAGTTTCTTCGGCTATGTTCCGCAACTGTTGACAGTAGGACAAAGATAATGATGCTAGCCTAATCCTTTATCTGCAATGTGTTCAAGATAGCAAGATGGATTTTCTTTTTATATTGAGTAAATGGATACTTGGTTACCTGAAGTGGCGTTATAGACAAGCACTCAATGTGACTTCTGACATCATACTTACTGTTCAGCAAGATGTCCATCTGCTTTTGTTAATCATATCTGACTCACAATTAGAAAACATTCATCACATAATGTACAAGGCAACACTGCCATAGAAACAAAAAAAAGTGCTCTTCTGTAAGTATCAGAGTGAAATGTACTCAGGGACTACTGTAAGAGCAGCTTAACCTCGTATACACAGAACTCTTCAATAAAATGTCCCAATATTGAAAACAGATCTAGGTATCAGTTGAAAAAGTGTGCATTGACACTGATGATCAGGAAGATCTGAAATCAAAGCCCTGAGAAGTTTCTCCTTCAATAATATCTGAATCAGATCTGCCTGAGCTAAGAGTTACCAGGTAATCATGAGATGTGTATCACACCTTTTCATCAGCCAAGGGCGTTTTTCTCACAAGCGCTGTGCCATATCAAGATGATAGAAGAATGGACGTTTCTATTGTAGCGCTCATTAATACGTAATCCTGATGGAACACTATGGTGCTTTCTGGAAATACAACTCTGCCAATGTCTCTGTCATATGGTGCATTCATTGGTAGAAATACCTATGCACTGGGTAGAGCTGATGGTGAGCTGTGTTGAAGCTATTAGCCTACATCAACGAAACACACCAACAATGACATTAGCAGAATGAACAAGGCAAAACCAACACAGTCTCACTCCATAATCGTCCAGGAGCGACGCTTGGT
>CALSBZ010043701.1:768836-781944 GCA_943591055.1 Gobionotothen gibberifrons | reverse complement strand
GACCAAGCGTCGCTCCTGGACGATTATGGAGTGAGAGTGTGTTGGGCAAAACACACAAGATACAAATGTATCAAGTAATAGCTTTTTAACAACATTAGAAAAAGTCCCTTTAATTACAGGTTTCATGTATCTCCTAATGTCTTCTTAGCCAAAGAAACTGGCCTCAAATCTTAAAGTGGAATCAGATATCGTTTAAACTTTCCTCCCTTGGCTTTCTTCAAGTGGTTATGTTGTAAGCTTTGCGGTCATAAAGACAACCATATTGCTGTTTCCCTCAAAGCTACCAATAACAATAGACATGCTGCATTTATTTCCAAACAAACTGCACAACAAAAATGGTGATAACATAATATGTTCTGGTTCATGACATTAACAACATGGCTACCACTAGCATCCTGTCTAAGACGAGAAAAAAGAATCGTAAAACTCATACCCTTGACTAGTTTCACCTGTCCAGACCTCCTGCTCCACTGGTCTCACGCCAACATTAGTCACTCACCATTGACCCACCCAGTACCTTTTGTTCTTTGTCACTACGTCTACTTTCCATTTGGAGTTTAGATTCCTGTAACCTGTTTGCCCGTGACCTTGCCTTTTGTTTTTCTCCTGCCTATTGTACTCACAGCTAGTAAGCTATTTCCAATAAATCATCTGATTGTTCCTGCTGCCTCCTCATCTGTTATCTGCGTTTGGGTCCCCTGCTGCTGCTCTCCAAGCTGTGACATGAAATAGTGTGTACTTACACGCATGTGCAGCAAAACCAATGGTGAGCTTAGAGGATTTACCCTATCACAGTTTTAATAAAGAACACAATCGACAATGTTTGATCTGCACTTTGTCTTCTGCTGTTCAATAAAGCGCCAGATTTCTTCTTCTGCATCACATCCACAGAATGCATTACCTTATGCACGACAGACCAAGTAAAACAGCTGAAAAAATGAGTAGGATCCACACTGGAATTTCAAATAAAGACAATTTTAAGGATTCACTTTAATGTGAGACAGCTTACAGTGAAGAATGGATAACATGTTGTTATGCCCTTGAAAACTAAGGCTCGGCAGGAGTGCATTTCCTTTAAAAGTACTGATTGTATTGAATGTTAAAGAAGGAACTGACCGGCATGCTGACATCATTAACTTCAATAGTTTTAATTCAAATTTAAATTTAAAAGGAAACTAATATGATCATCATGGATTAATTATAGCTATTGTCAAACTAAATCATGAATACATTCACACACTGACAGAAATAATCCTCAATTCACCCAGGGCCAGCTTTGAACCACAATGCTTCCATGGTGATATTAATTAACTCTGCTTTTCATTCACACTACACGTAAATCCAGCATGACAACTTATAAGACGAGATCACCAGCCAACTGGTCTTGTATAAAGTGTGCCCTGCGGTCCCAGAAGTTCTGAACGTCTTGTTGAAACAAATGAAGAAGAATAACTGTTGTTTTAACAGTCACTACAGTGGAAAACAACAACCATCAGGTTTTCTTTAGAGTTGAATTTCAAATTAACTTCGACCAGTCTGTTTCCCAGTGCAGCTTACTAATAACAACCAGAGATGCATCATTAATTCATGAGTGGTGGGGGTGGCAGTTGAGATGTGTTGATGCCTCAGAGGAGGATAATTAAACAGATAGAGCTGTTTCCGTGGAGTAAAGTATGCTTGCACTGCGGTGCCATGGGAGACGAGATGTGTAGATGCTCATGAGAGCATAATAAAATCCAACCTTGAAACTCACATGTATGTTGACTCAATCTACACTGAGATTCAAAGAACCAAAGAAATGGGTTGGAGGGCTATGGGCTTAGATATGTCTCATAATTATTTTTGTGAACATAAAAATAATTTGTGTGTAAATATGTGATTTTTATGTAAAACACCATCCAAAAATGCATTCAAAAGATTTGCAAACTCACAAATACATTTGCAAATGTAAAACGGATCTGCAAATACGCAAAATATTTTTACAAATAAAAAAAAGATCTTTGAATATCTCTTTAACATTTACAACTTTCAATCAGGCATTTGTGAATCCATTTTGCATTTGTCGACCAAAAATGCGCTTGTGGATCTCAAATCTCTGCTCGTGGATCTCAAATCTCTGCTTGTGGATCGTCTTTTTACACACACAGAGTTTTGAGACAAACTTTCTGCCGGTCTCGGCTAAAATCTACTCGTGTCACTCGGTTATTTTCAGAAACCACGTGACGGCCTGCTGATGACGACATTTCCGCATGATTTCAAAGTAAGAGCATGATGGTTTGTTTAATGCGCTGTTTTTTTAATGAACAGCGGAACGTTAGATGCATTCTTTATCACCATCATCATCATGTTATAGTGATACAGTTAGTTTATGGAGCTATTTCAGGGTCATAAGTTTTGATCATTCAAAAAAATACAATTTATTTGAAAGTCCAAGTTTTCATCCTGAACTTTGAAAAATACAATGTTGTATTCAAAACAAAAAAAAGTATTTGAAATAATTTTTCAGGTTGAATATTATTTTGATTCAGTTCAGCAATTTTTTTGAATACAATATTTATTTTCATATTTCACTTTTATACATATTTTGATATTTGAATACTTGTTGTTTTCAGTTTCAGATTTTACGTTTTCAGATTCAAAACAATTACTTTTTCAGTTTCAAATATTTTTTTTCAGGTTTCAATCTTTTTTTCAGGTTTCAATCTTTTTTTTTCGCTTTCAGACTTTTGACCCTGATATTGCTTCGGGGGGCGGGGCTTACCAAAGAGTAGTTTGGCACCCTGAGTGACAGCCCTCCCTCTGTCATGATGCCTTCATGGATGTTAGGTAGCGCAAGAAATACAACTACACACTATAGACAATACTCCCGTGATTGGTGGTAAACAAAACTGATACCAGCGTCAAAGTTCCGTTAAGCGAGCTGTGGAGCATCGTAGTTGGCAACAAGGCATAAGAGCAATAAACTGTGCTAGAATCTGAAATCCAGTGTTGGGCAAGTTACTTTGAAAAAATAACTAGTAATAGTTATAGTTACTGCTCTCAAAAAAGTAACTAGTTACTTTATTAGTTACTAAATTATAAAAGTAACTAGTAACAAGTTACTTTACTTTAGTTTAAAAATAATAACAATAAAAATACAAGTTTTTGTGTTGTTCTGTGGCACAGTAAGAGAAAAGACAACTCCCCACATGTACATTAGTTAGGTGCTTCAGGAGATTGGCATTGCTGTTATTCGATGTGAACAATGCTTTCTGTCCTGCACACAGTTTACATTTGACCGTAATATTGTTTGCGTCCTCTATCCCCACAAATTGAAAATAGTGGTTATACCTCCAAGTTGTAAATGCGCTGCTGCTCTCGCTGATACTTGCATCTGCCATTGTGTGTGTGTTTGTGTGTGTGTGTGTGTGTGTGTGTGTGTGTGTGTGTGTGTGTGTGTTTGTGTGCTGGTGGTGGGTGTTGCCGTGTATGTGTGTTAGCAAGTAGGCTTGTTTTGAGACGAGTTGCGGCTCGCCTCAAAAGTAGACCAGAGAGTAGGCCAGAGAGTGCGTTGACAAGCCACGCACTCTCTGTCCTTACGTCCTTTTTCAGCCCTTGCCAAATGAACTTCGCCGCCACCAAGCGTACCGAAGGCTTGACTCGAACACAGGACGCCTCCAGCTGGCGGGGACGACAGGCCGCGACAGGCCCGTAGAGACGTCACACAGGAGAGTAATGCCCGCGTCGCCGAACACCACCAATCACATGAATCTCCCGCCCCTGACACACAAGCAGCGGTTTGATTGGCTAGAGCTTGTTCTGGCATATGATTCGATTGGCTCCGTCGAGGCGTCAAAAGTAGAACATTGCTCTACTTTTGAAGCGAGCAACGCGAGAGAAGCTACGCTTTTCTCCCGCAATGCAGTTCGGCAAATCGTGACGTCACCCCATTCAAAGTGAATGGGCAGAAGCGTTGAAGCGGCAACGCACACCGCCGTGTGTAGGGGCCGTTAAGAATGGACTTCCACACTTTATTATCCATTAAACTCTCAAAGGTTAATACATGAACTGCTCTGCATGACAAGCTAGCAGGAATGAATAGCTCAAGCTCAGTGTTCCCACTAAAGGGTCCGTGTGGCAACACAATACAACAGGTGAATTATGGTCCAACATGGTGTCACCACAATATATTTTTAAAGTTACACATTTTACATAAGACAAACCCTGTGACAGTTCTGCGGATTTAGCAGCCAGGAATATATTGCAGAGTTTTTAACAGGATATATATATTGCACATACTGCAAATATTGCACATACTGTAGTTGGTATTTATCAACAAGAGGTGTTATAGTCTGTGTTGTTTTGTGCGGGGTCTACTAGGGGCTGTGCTGGTTGTATAGTCTGACCGCTGCAGAAAGAAAGGACCTGCGGTATCTCTCCGTGAGACAGCGGGGGATGTGCGTCAGGTCCACCAGAACAACCTGCTGGCTCGTTGCGGATACGTAATTTCACATTCTAGCACAGTTTATTGGTACTTGATTGCTGCCAACTACGATGCTCAACAGCTCGCTTAACGGAACTTTGACGCTGGTCTCAGTTTTGTAACATCCATGAAGGCAACTTGACAGTAGTGTTAATTTCGTTGACTAAAACTATGACGAAATATGTTCGTCAACGACCTTTTTTTCCATGACGAAAACGAGACGATGACGAGACCGCACCGACGGCAGTAAACAATAACTGTAACGAAATCATCATGCAATATCGTTGACGAAAAGTGACGAGACGAAAATGTAGTTTACTAAGTCAAAACTATGCCAAAATCTCTCTTTACTTTCGTTGACGAAAAATGAGGAGACTAAATATTATGAAAGATAACGTTACATCTCTGATAGTCAGTTTTTCTCCCAGCAGTTCCATTTCCGGTGCTGCGGCTGGGCAGCAGCTGTGTGTCCGTGCTGCGCGCGGCGGTACATTTGAATTACACCGGGCAGCGGCACAATATGAACTGTCAGGAATACTCGGGTCTAACTCATGGTCTAACTAACCTTATTTAACGGAAAATAAAATGGCAACAACAGGGCTTGGGAGCAGTGGTCGCACTCACGTTAACCGAATACCCCCCGTCAGCGCGAGTGAGTGATCAATTGTGCACTCGACGGGTAATAATGGATTATGACGGAAATGTTACGATCCTGTCCGTCAAAATGACTGACAACGAAAAAGTCTGAAGCCACCACTGCTTGGGGGAAAGAAACAATGTGATATTTGAAAAAAAGTGAATGCATTGTTTTATCAGAAGGGAAGCAATGTGGCCATAACACAGCTGGTAAAAACACCACAAACCTGACCAGATACTCTCTGCAAAGCTGCATTCTTAATCATTCAACCTGTGTTTTTCATCAAATAAGGACAAGATATAATCTTATTGTGAAATAAGTTTGACTAAAATGACAAATGATTTTGGCTAGACTAGTTGGACTGAAATGTTCTATATAATCTGATGACTAAAAAAGATTCAACAGTTTTCATTGACAAAAAGTAGACTAAAATAATTAGTTTTCTTTGACTAAAATAAGACTAAAATGCTCAGACTTTTAGTCGACTAAATCTTGACTAAATAAAAACAGGATGAAGGTGACTAAATATGACTAAAACTAAAAAGGAAATTTAACACAGGACTAAGACTAAAACTAAATTAAAAAATAGCTGACGAAATTAACACTACTTGACAGAGGGAGGCCTGTCACTCAGGATGCCAAACTACTCTTTGGTAAGCCCCGCCCCCCCAAGTAGCATCAGGGCCAAAAGTTTGAAAGCGAAAAAAATAGATCTGAAAGTGAAAAAAAAAGATCTGAAAGTGAAAAACTATCTGAAGGTGAAAAGCAATGTGAAACCTGAAAAAACAAGATTTGAAACTGAAAAAATAATTGTTTTGAATCTGAAAACGAAAAATCTGCAACTGAAAAAAAAATAAGGATTCAAATGTCAAGTGAAATCTGAAAATAAATATTTTATTCAAAAAAATTGCTGAACTGAATCAAAATAATATTCAACCTGAACAATTATTTCAAATACTTATTTTTATTTTGAATACATCATTGTATTTTTCAAAGTTCAGGATAAAAACTTGAACTTTCAAATAAATTGTATTTTTTTGAATGATCGAAACTTATGACCCTGAAATAGCTCCATAGGTGTGAAATAACTAAGTACACCAAATCACAATTATGTACTTTTATGGAATGTTATTCCTAGACAATTGAAGGTTATTGTTTTAAAAATGAATGAGATTCAAAAGGAAGACATGCAATAAGCTAAAGCGGGTACACCACTAGCCTTGGACATGATTTGCTGGTGACATAAACAGTAGAGAGAACGTTCTGCACAATGTTTTATTCATATTTTAATAATTGTATTATTTATTCGTTCATACTTTACACTAAAGTGAAATGACGAATGTAAGTGCTGCTCCCTCTTAATGTTGTCTGACAGAATTTTGTGAGATTATATTTAGCATTTTTACTTTATATTCATCTTGAGTCTATGTTAAAACTAGCTAACTCTTTCACTTTAATGTAAAAACGATGTCCCAGTAAAACGCCAGTATAATAGCAGGGAACAGAAAAGGCAGGCGGAGGCGAGGCCAGGGATTTGTGTTGACAATAAGCTTTGTCAGTGATGTAGTGCAGCAATTCTTCCTGCTCACCTGTGGAGATTGCTTCAGATGGATTCGAAAAGTAATGTAGCCCAGTACAGTAGCACAACAGTCCAACGCTGAAAATATTTAGCTATTTTTTGACTGCGTCAGACAAATGGAAAATTAAATAAATAGCAAATTGTTGTTTTTTATATTAAAGTGCTTTACTTTGCACGAAAAGTAATGCATAGTACAAATAGCCTATTGGACACTTCTATACAACCCTTAATTTAATTTAAAGACATGCTTTTCTATATCCAAAGACATGGTTTTCTAACAACCTATTTGACTAGTTCCTTAGCTAATATTATAAATGAAGCCCCAGCCAATATGGATTCATGAAAACGCTCCACCTAATCTGCAGTGATAGAATCACTAATAAATCACACAGTTTATCGATAGTCTGTGTCAAAGGATGTGTTACTGGTCTTCAATAATTCAAATAAATGGGTATTGCAAGGGAAAAAAGGATTCCTGTTGTTTATTTGTTGTTTATTTGTTTTATTTTTGTTTTTGTCATTGTCTTTTGGTTAACCTTAAAAAAAGAATAATGATAATTATAGTTGATTTAAATATATGTGAAATTAAACTGAATTGTATTCCGTACATGGACTTGCATGAATACATTTGTTACCTTTATTTTAGTTTTGCATTGAAATGGGTGTATGTATATAATAATGAATAATAATACATTTATTTTGGGGGGCGCCTTTCATAACACCCAAGGACACCTTACAGGGCATAGGGGCAATATAGGGAACAATTAAAACAGTGGATTTAGTGAAGTATCAGCCGGGGTAAGACAAGACAAACAACAGGAAATGGACTATAGAAGGACGCAAAAGGACACAGGGTACAGATTATACAGAAAATGCCAGTTTGAACAGCTGGGTTTTGAGTTGGGTTTTGAATGTTGTAATGGAATCAGACTGTCGGATGTGTAGTGGCAGGGAGTTCCAGAGTCTGGGAGCTGAGCAGCTGAAAGCTCGAGCACCCATGGTTTTGAGGCGAGAGCTTGGGACGGTGAGAAGTCCTACGGACGAAGAGCGGAGGGTGCGGGAGGGGGTGTACTCCCGAAGGAGGTCGGTGATGTAGATGGGGGCAAGGTTATGGAGCGCTTTATATGTGAGTAGAAGGTTTTTGTAGTCAATACGGTAGCGTACAGGAAGCCAGTGTAGCTGAGTGAGAATGGGGGTGATGTGGTCGGATGAGTTGGTGCGGGTGATGATCCGGGCATATATGTTAACATATATATGTGTACGTGTGTATGTGTTTAGTCCTCAGTGAAGTTATAAAAAACAAGTGTTCAATGATTATTTAAAGCTTTTAAGTTTTGCTGCTAAATTGAGCTGAAGGATAATTCACTGAGTCAAACTGTCGCTACGGAACATGTCGAGAGTCTCTTTTGCAGATTGATTGTTGCAGGGGAAACTGGAAAAAGTGCATCAACACTGAAGCTGGCAAAAATGGGCTCTAGTGGTGCATTGATGAATTAGATGTGCCATGAATCATTATTTTGTCCCTGATGTGTTTCAAAGCAATAGGTTTTGAGGCACTTTGTCATCGCTGTCTTGCACATAGAGAAACTCCTAGAATAATATTTACTCAGTATGACTAAAAAATTGAAACAAGGTCCTGAGGTGCACTCAAATTGTGCATCTTCACTAAGAGAACTAATGGACAACAGGGAACATTAATTCAATGTCATGTTACTTTCACCTTAGGTTTTGAGATTACCTAATCAAAGCAGCTGGTAAACAAAAGATCAGATGTGTCCTTCAGTTCAGAATCACAATACTTATCCCAGGGGGAAATTAGGTCTGCTTCTCCAAGCTGTCAAACAAGAAAAACAATTCAAAGGATGATTTAATGGGAGGTACTCTAAATCTTTGGAGTCCTTGAAACTTGAAAACATTACTTCAGCATCAGCAGCTTTAGATGTTTCACTTTTATTGTCCTTGGGGTTCAGGCGCTTAGATATAACAGAGGCAAGAATTACTCATACCTAAATGACATAATAGCTTGTTTGTCAGTGCCCTTTGGAAACAACTCATACAGTATGAGTGTTTTCCCTCCTGCCACCCCTGGTCTGTTAAATACACCGTTGGAACACCATAATCTGAAGTGTCAAAATAACACAATTTGTGCAACCAAATATCGACCTTGAATGGTTTCATGGCAGCATAAAAATGTCACACTAAACATTCTTTAACCATTTGATTATACGACAAATGCTGTTTTCCTTTGGTGAGGTCTTCGGACTGAACAATGATGCTGATGCCATTGTCTTATCAGAAACGTGGCTAAATAAATCCATATTTGCCTCTGACATATCCTTAAATGGTTACAGTGTATATCGTACCGACATACCTAATAAAGGTGGTGGCGTTGCCATTTATGTGAAAAATAAGTTTTGTGTAACCAAGATGGTTTCCAAATCTATCAGTAAACAACTGGAATTGTTAGCCTTAAATATCGAAGTAGCAAAGGGTCAACAGGTCATGGTGGTGGGCTGTTACAGACCCCCTCAACTGTCAAGGACTCCTTGTCTTCGTTGGCAAATCTTTTAGCTCAACTTGACTACAAGGAAATAGTGCTACTTGGTGATTGTAATTGGGACTGGTTAACTACAGTATCAGAGGATTTTAAACCTAAACCTTTGTAACTCATTGAATGTTACTCAGATTGTTGACAATCCTACTCGCCCTAACATTAAGTTCCCAAATAAATCCTCCTTAATTGATCTCATCTTAACTAATGTTCCCCATAAATGCTCATCTGTGAACCTTTCTTTTTAAAGATACAGTAGCTGCAGATTTTATTGCTCCACCTCTCACTACTCTTTTTAACCTCTCCCTCAGCACAAATACAATTCCAAAAGTATGGAAGTCAGCTTATGTCCTGCCTTTACTAAATGGAGGGGAGGCCACCTTATTAAATAATTATAGACCTATCTCTAAATTGTCAGTTCTGGTCAAGGTTCTTGAAAGCCTAGTGAGTGAACAGATAAAGGAGTTTTTGTCTAAACATCAGTCAGGCTTCAGAAAGCAACATAGCGGCATCACTGCGACAATGAAAGTGGTGAATGAAATGGCGAGTATTTTAGATAATAAGCAGAGTTGTGCAGCTCTATTTGTTGACCTGTCCAAAGCGTTTGATACTGTCGATCATCACATCTTGAAGCAGAGGCTAGTGAGTATTGGCATATCCAGCTATGCAGTGGGGTGGTTTGTGAACTACCTCTCTGAAAGGTCCCAATGTGTTCAGTTTGATGGGCTCACTTCTGAGTGGTTAAACATTACTAATGGTGTACCACAAGGTTCTGTTTTAGGTATTTTATTATTAATTTGATTAAATGATCTACATCAATAGTTTAGGTGAAAATGTCGATGGAGCAACCTTACATTTGTATGCGGACGATACCGTGATGTACTGTGCAGGTCCCTCCATTAAGGAGGCTGTTGTTGAATTGCAAGCTGTTTTTAACATTATTCAGACTCAGCTCTCTGAACTAAAGCTTCTTTTAAATGTTGATAAAACCAAAGTAATGCTCTTTTCAAAAGCTAAAAAGACACCAGGGGC
This sequence comes from Gobionotothen gibberifrons, assembly GCA_943591055.1. Taxonomy (NCBI): domain Eukaryota; kingdom Metazoa; phylum Chordata; class Actinopteri; order Perciformes; family Nototheniidae; genus Gobionotothen; species Gobionotothen gibberifrons. The sequence goes on along the minus strand of CALSBZ010043701.1, from coordinate 771,683 downwards.
CTCATGTATAACGCCGTGCGTAGGATTCACGTGGGAAGGTTGCTTACGTAGTAGAAATCCGAAAAATAGGTACATAAATGTTCCGACATTTTCCGATTCACCGAACATTGCGTACTGACGAGGAAAGTGCGTACAGCACTTCCTACGCCGGTTTCCCTTTATAAATCACAACCGACTCTTTTGCGGGCTTCACGTAACGCCCATATGTGCCTATAAATAGTCAAAGAAACGCCCTTTCATTCATTCATTTTGACTGACTGAATGAAGATCGCAGGAAATGATGACAGAACAGCTAAAAAAGACATCTCACACCGTGTCAGATTTTGGTTATTTTGGGGAGGTCGAGATAAATCATATTGTTTGGTGGATGCAGTTTGAACCAGAGTAGCAGCATGGAGGTCGGATCGCCACCAAAATAAATAAATAAGTGGTCCGAAAAAGGTTAATGACAACAAAAATACACATAGCCTTCCTCAGGCAGTGTGTTTGTACCGGGGACAGGAGACCCCCCCTTGATGAGAAACTGTAAGAAATGATCGGGGAATCACTCCGGAGTGGAGTCATGACGACTGGATCTGAATTATTTGTTTGTATTTGGTGGTTTGTGTTCCAGCTTTCGTTCAGCAACTATATCCATAATCCACTAGTTAAAGGAAATACAACTAATGTGTTGTGTTATATTAGCTGTACAATTTACCACATATGGTGTTCTTAGTTTCCATACCTCCTGTGTTTTACGAGCGACTTATCAAGTCTTGGCAAACGGCATAAAACACGATTAAACGTGATTGTAGGCTATTTAAAACCATGCTCGTATCTACAACCTATAGAAATGCAAAACAGCGTCAGTTTAGACGTAATTCTGTCCTCCTGCTTACCGCATCATTTATGAGAAAACATTTCATAACATTAACACATTCGAGGTGGTTTTAAATAACACATCCGTATTTATTTATTTCTCCAAGTTAGGTTTTTGTGTGCACTGAGGAGTCTCAAACAGGCGTTTGTTAAATCATTTTAAGATTGGCTTTAATCAATGTTTGAAAAGGAATTCTTCATATATGATAAATGAGAGGTAACATTTTATTTATGATATTATTTCCACATATTTCTCTCCATTCTTCCTTCTGCCAACGGTGTCGCAGTTTCTCGTCCCCGTGTTTGTGCTTAGTGCGTACGCATGGGTTAGAGTTTGCGTGGAGGGCCGCACGTTTTCCCGTCAAGTTAGTATTTTATAAATCGCAAACATTGCGTAGAAACTGGCGTACGCCATTTTTTGAGTGTATATCCCTTTATAAATGAGGCCCCTGAGCCTGTTTTAGATATTGTAACTATGCAAGGAATAAAACTTGAAGTGGTTACCTGTTTCAAATATCTTGGTATCTGGCATGATGATTGTCTCTCTTTTAAACTTCATGTCAATAACCTGAAACTGAGGGTTAGGCTAGGTTTCTTTTACAGGAACAAGTCCTGTTTCTCGCTTGAGGCCAGGAAAAGGCTAGTCTCTGTGACCTTTTTACCTTTGCTGGACTATGGTGATTTGGTTTATATGAATGCACCTGCCAATTACCTGATCAAGTTAGATGCCGCCTATCACAGTGACAGTGCACTGAGATTTGTGACAAACTGTAAAGTATTAACCCATTACTGTACCCTGTATGCAAGGGCTGGTTTACCTTCACTAACTGTACGGAGGCTCAGTCACTGGTACATGTTCATCTACAAAGCCATGTTGGATAAACTACCGTCTTACATCTGATCTCTGATCTCTCGGCGAATTGAAAGTAGCTATTGCCTGAGATCTCATGATGTGGTTTTATTAAATGTGCCAAGTGCTAGGACTGACTTAGGGAAAAAAGCTTTTAGATGCGCAGCTCCACTAACTTGGAACAGTCTGCAAAAGGAATGGAAACTGAGCAATTTGGATCCACTAAATGATTTTAAAGCACGGATAGATGCTATGCAGTCGGAAACTGTTGGAACCGGTAAATGTCACTAGCTATGTAAACTGTAGTCGCTATAAATATGCTGTATGATGTCCTTTTTGTTTTTCTGTTGTTTTCTGTTTTATATCATGTGGAACCGACTTGCAGCAGGTCACCCTTGAAAAAGAGATTAATGATCTCAATGGGATTCACCTGCATAAATAAAGGTTTGAAATTAAACAAAGGGAATGTAGGAAAACATGTTAAATAGTGTCAATCCTGGCAGTAGTGAGCCCTAAATATATTGTTGTTAAATGCAACCCGGTATCACGGCAAGACGTGAACATGTGACGGTTTACCATGCTGGGAGACGTGAATATGTCACGGTTTCGTCCCTTCAAACGTGACAGTTACACGGTATTGTTAACATGGTCCAACCATTGGAGAAATACCCGGAAGTGCCAAGGAAAGGCTCTATCGCGGCTATTGGTCGGTTTTTATTGTCAAAATTAGATGTTTTTAATTAATTTTTTAATCCTCACACTCGATTTCGCCGATTTTCTTGTTGCCCTAGCTGGTCGACACCTCTTTTAGCAGAAACAAAGGCTACATTCATGTATTAAATCGATGTTAATCCATGTGTGTGGATCAGAGACTGTGTGGATGTGGAATTAACGGACGTGACGTTATGCGATTGCGTGGCAACGCAATGTACAAACTCTTCAACTACACCCCTAATTATATTTTAAAACATGTTTAGAAGGCCTCACGGAATACTTTAATATAAATTCAAATGTAAATATGAAGGGATGTGTGTAATGCGGTTGAGATTGACATTATTCACCCACGGATCTATGGGTTGGGGGGTATTGTTCCGCACGGACATTTTAGTTAACCGGACTCCTGTTGATGTGAAATCCAT
>CALSBZ010043701.1:736427-758836 GCA_943591055.1 Gobionotothen gibberifrons | reverse complement strand
TGAATTTTCTTTAAAATAAAAAAAATCTATATTGATTCTGACTTTTCTACATCCAACTCACAGGTTTATCATTACTTTGAGAAAAGATGATTAATGTAACCCTTTTAGAAGGGAAGATATGGTCATTTGTTCTGGGAATGTCATTTTCGAGCCTGAAACATGAAAAACAGGCTCGGGGCTTAACAGGTTTTTTAAGGGTACACAAGTTGACAAGGGTGGGAAGTTGTGCAATACAACATGCTACGTTACAACATATAACTCTGTTTTCTTCAAAAATGTATATTATGCATGAAGATTAAGGAATCTGAATCTGAAAATGTAACCACCATATGACTCAGGATCAGACTTATTTAAATATTGTTCATTCAAAGATCATTTTCATGACGTTAGGAAAAAAACAACATCCACTTTTACATGTTTTATGATTTTAATATTTTGTGAGTTTGCGAGTCTTGTTCCCTGCAGTGCTGTGTGCAAGTGCTCCAGGCCAAATATCACTTTCCTGAACATTACTCATTCATAAACTACAGTTTGTCTTGTTGGCATTTAAACATGGATAACAGAAGATCCCAAACTGCAATTTGATGTTGCTCATGCAAGATTAATATTCTCCAAGATACGAGAACTGTGAAGTCACTTAATACCTCATTCACACCAACGGTGTTTCAGGGCCGGCCCGGAGCTAGAGCTTGAAAAGCACCGGGTTTTCCTCTTCATACCGCAGCTGAGCAGCCTCTTAGCTCCGGAATCCGGTTCATTTCGAGCACCAAAAAATTGTCCGGCCAGAGCAAAAGCACCACATACGTCACGCTTACGTCGAGGCGGGGGCAGAGACAGGATCTACTCCTGAACAACAACAGAAAGTCCGCGTTTTATCCAGTTTGTACACAACGATGGAGAAACTTAACAAGAGTTTCAGAGTTTCAGTGTTTCTGCCATAGACTGTATATATAAAGGTTTCTGCTCATGGTGAAGCAACGTGTCTGCGTGTTAAGGTGGAACCTGAGCATTCACGTTGATCACCTCTCATTATAACTAATTATAAATCTATAAAACTATAAATATTAAACTTTACTTCACGTGTTCATTTGAGAACAGCTGTTACATACTTGGGTGAAGGTTACAGTTCATTTAAATGAAAGATACAACGTTACTCCACACTCATGGTTTAGTCCACCTTAAGAAATAAGACCGATCTCGGAAGCAGTTGTGTTTTAAAAAAACCTTTATTGACACGAGTACACTTGTTTATAAGAATATAGTCACCACAGAAATGACTCCGCAAAAGCTGCAGATAGAGCCATAAGAAATGAATGCAACTGATTTAATCCGCGCGGTTTGGCTTTATGAAGCAGGCACGCAAATGGTAACGTCATGACGCAAACGATGACGCAATGACGCATTACCAGTGGACTCTGGGCTGTGTGAAAAGAGCTAGAGCTAAACCGAAGAACCGGTTCTGAACCTGAAAAGCTCTAACACGGAGCTTGAACCGGAGTTGCGTTGGTGTGAATGAGGTATTACTGGATGTTCCCCTCTAAAGTTACTTTACTATCAAGTATGACACATTTAAAGTCTTCATGAGGGCTCTTCTTACACAGTTTGTCCACTGTTAAAATCTGAAATGGAAATGGAAAAAAAGGAAAGCAAAAAAAAATACCAGGAATATTAATGTTTCTAGTATTAAAGTGTATGTAGCTTTTTGGAGCAGTGATTTTAAATCTTCTCTGTCTGACTGAGACCTTATCCGCATTGACTTAAAATATTTCACATCTGGATTTTGTGGCTGAGCTGAAATCATTAAATATGTCCCTTAGTGTGGTTTATGTGAAAGCACAATAGCATCAGTGAGTATTACGGTCAGGTTTCAGTTTCAGTCAGCATTTAGTTTAGTGTCAGCAAGCTATTTAATTATGTTACATCCACCAGCATGTTAAACTACATCTTGAGAGTATTAAAAGATAAGGCCCAGAAGTGCCCTTAGTTCAGGGGTATATGTCACATCAGAGGACCATCAACTCATCGGTCTTTGAATTGTACATATCCACTGATGCTGGAGGATGTGTTTAAAACTGAGAGGCCTTTTGAAAATACAACACCGTAATATACAGTTCAATAAGAAATCAAATGTATTGGGAGGTCTGACTTGTGATACGTGCATGTTTTCCTTGGAGTCCTCTGGAGTGAAGTATGGAGTATATATGGAGCATTATAGCAGTGCAGGTTTGAAATTAAAGCTGCACAGAGAACAATGGGACATTGTCGATAGAGATGTGTCAGTGTTTCCCCTATCATTGTCTTGGAGGGGCGCTGCGCCCCGCCAACGGAGCCCCGCGACCTCCCTGAAATTCAAGGTGGAAAAAAAAAAGAATAATTTTTTTTTTTTTATAATTCTTTTTTTTTTTAATATATATTTATATAGCACCAAACTGCAACTAATCTATATCTACTGTCACTTTTCACATTGAACATGTGCTCTTTCATTAAATAAACTAAATGCTTTCATTTTAAGATGTGAGTTTAGTGTTTTTGACCCTAAGAAACACTGATGCTGCTCTGCTCCAGAGGATTTAAAAAAAAAAAAACAATCGGCTATCACATCCACTCATCCTTTTTAAAAGCATCGGACCTATTAAATAGACCAAGAGGGAAAAAGCCAATGTCTAAGGGAGAAAAGCTACCAGTTACCATACATTGTAAAGATTTAAACCCACACACAAGTTAAAAGTTCACTTTTACTTGCATAAAAAAACATTATATTATATCCATATCCAAATAGGGGTTGATGGGCCTTTGAACGCAGAAAGGCAGATATGCAGAACATAAGGCTGGAAACGTATGGTCGGCATAGAATACACAAAAAAGAATCAGAGCGAGTAGAAATGAGCATTGTATACATCAGGGCTGGTGATGTAAAGTGGGACGGGGTGCAGGTAGGCCAGGTGCTGGGAAATAGCAGTGAAGTTAGTGTGGGGCAGGAGGGAGAGGCTGGATCTAAGATTACAGGAGAGTTGGTTGTGTATTTGGCCATTTGGTTGTCCTCTTGGTGAGTTTTGTCCCAAGGGAATCGAGCTGAGCTTTCAAACTATTTCTCTGTGAAATGACATGAAATAGAACAACTTGCACTAAATCTAACCCACCATCTCATAACCTATTGTATTAAATAGATTGTTACTCGACAAACCACCAATCCACCTGTTTCTTGCTTAAAAGTACTCAAATAGTCCGGGGCATATGGCATGGTTGGAAACAATTGTCCCATCTGCATGAAGAGAAAACGGTATAGAGCTGCATCACATTCATCCTCTGAAATGGAATCCAAGAGGGCTCATGTTTTCTCTTCTGGAAGGCCACAGTAGAGGGCACATTTTGTATTGGACACTTTATCATGTTTGATCTACCATAGGGGCTTCAGAAGGGTAATTCTGCATCAATTGTTTTGAACATGGGGACACATTATCTGCTGGTTAACTTGGATTTTATTCACATTAATTAGCTACGACAAGTTCTTGCAAGTATCAGTGCCATTTCGGAAACACAGCTATTTCTACAACCGTCAGCTGTTCTGACTTGCCTTCATCTGTAAAGGTGTAGCTAATTGACAATAAAATGCCAATGAACTGCACTTTGGGATGTCTTTGGGGATCCAAAGCATACCAGATAATGTCAAACTGCCTTTGTGAACCTTTTCCAGTGAGTTGAATTATTTACAGCTTGAGATTCTGGCTCTTCTGCATGCAAAGTTACCAGTAGAGAACTTGACAAAGTCAAAGTAAGAAGTATGAAACCCAAGTCATCGTGCACAGTTGAATACATGTAGTTGTTTCAATGCCTTCCTCAAGCAGGGACAGGATGCAGCAATGGATGGAAACATGTTTGAAGGTCTCTCTGATGGGTTATCCTTGTTGTCTGCAATTTGAAAAAAGCCCTCTAGTTATTCCTCAGTTTTGACTCCGTGCACTTGAATTTCATGAATGCATTATAATATATATCATCTGAGAATTACCTAAATATGAAATATGTTCACATTTGGCTGTGGTTCCCCTTTTTTGGAGAATAGACATGATATAACTCGTAAAAGGAAAAATAGCTTACTTGCAGAAGAAGAAACATATTGTGAAGAGGAACACTTTCACAAAACCATAACAAATACAATATTTTGCTGAAAATCGTTCAAATGTTGGAGAGCTGGAAATAACAGCAACTGGTAGGTCAGTGGATTCTCAAACTGGGGGTCGGTACCATCAATAGATAGTAATGGCTGTTTACAAAGTCTGTCTCTATCTCTTTTTCTCTCTCATTGACTGTCCCTGACCATCCATTCACATTCACTTTCCTTCTCTGTCCGTATCTACAGTAGGGGGGAAATGGAGTTAGGGCTGAAAGTTATTTTCAGAATTACAAAAAGCAGGCTAAGTAAGAATCTGTGAAGTGACATTATCATTCTGAGGGAGGGGGGGGGGGTCATAAAGCACCTTGCATACATAGAATTACTTTTCTGCCCTTGATTTGAATTAATTCCTAACCCTTCATGGTATCGTCTGTTACGCCTAATATTATGGATGTCCCTATTTTGAGTGTTGATGACAACTGTGTGGGCCAAGGACTTCGCCATTCTTCACGTCTTTCCATTTCCCCCAAATAATCCTGTTTTACATAAAGAGCTGACTTGCAATCCCCCTGATATCCATTCTACCAAACTCCTCAAAGACATTAAGTGGCCTCAGGTCCTGGCTTCCTCCTTGTTTTGAATAGTTTTCTGCTTCTTGGATTATTTGAAAATGGAAAATGTTCAGCCTGTACTGAGAAACACATTAATTATGGTCCTTTCAGAGTCCTGATATATACTGGTGTCCTTTTCAATGACAGAAAACAGAAAATGTCCTTTAAGGCTTGTAGTAAGTAGATCTGAATCATGACGCATTACTCCCACATGCTATTATACTAGCCGAGAAGCTAATAACAGCAGAATGTAGAGCAGATACACTCAAACTAATTATACAATAATACTGGAGAGAGTACTTTACAGAGAGGTGCTGACACCGGTGTGCTGCTTTCACTGGCCAGGTGCAAGGCCCTGCATTATGCAACACTTCTGCCAACATGTACCTCCTCAGTGTTTTATTGAATTTCATGAGATTGAAATGAGATTTTCTTTTTATTAATCTTATGTTGCTACAGCAGTAATTGTATAAATAGTTTTAGACTTTTCTTTAGAAGTTTCAAGGAAAAATCATGTAAATTGTTTTTATGTAAATGTATTCTTTTATATAAGAAGCATTCCATTTTTTTAAATAAATACATTAATTCAAATGAATTGGTAATATTTTAGCAGGTATTGTATGCTTCATGTCAACTGGAATCAGGAAAGACTATCTGTTTTTTCTGCTTAACTCCGATATGTTCATGGCTTTATTTCCATGGGAATTGTCCATTGCCTTTTGACGGACATGGCAGACATGGTGAATAAATTAAAGAGACATTGATTAATCCCTACTTGATTGAGATCAGGCACTGTTTCTTTATCGTTGAAAGATAAGTTTTGAGAACCACCCGTTTTTTTGATAGATTTTGACTTGTTGCTTGGTAACAGGTGTATGATACCTCTGACAATATACACAAAGCAGACTTATATTTTTGCAGTGAGGGGTTGCTAGGTTACAAGGAACATTTTGTTGAGGTTTGTCACTCAGTTTAGAGCCTTTCAACCGATCATGTTCCTCGTACAGAAACACAATGTTTACAGTTCCATCATCCTTAAACTGAGCTTTAAACCAAAGCGGTTTCAGCGGCAACATAGCTTGTTTCACATACCATTCAAAAAGCTGAGGTAGATATATTTTCAGTGTTAGGTGAATATTTAGCTTAACACCAAAATGTATAGTACTGTTTTATTTCCTAGACCGAAGATATTTTCTCTTCAAAGGTTTAAGAATGATGTCAAAGCAATTTGTAGAAATAGTGCAGGGTTAGCCGAATGAGCCGGTGTCACCAACAACGTCTGACATGGAAAACGTCAGATACAAATAATGAAATGAATACTGGTTTCTCCAGATCAAGTGAGTGAGTTGACCCTGAATGGAAATTACTCCCAAGGTCAACAATATAATACAGCTCACTTTATGATTGTAAATCAGCCATGCAATTGGTGCCCCCATTGTTCCAGCAGACATATTTAGCCACGCTTACAATTAAAGAGTCGGCCATTGTCCTCTCTATCTCTCCTGCTATTTTGCGCTCTCTCAAATTGTAATTGGCTCTATTGGCGTGCATTATGGATCAAACTTGTTGCCAAACCAAAGGGTCACACAGTCACACCTAAACAATAGAATAACCCCTCCCTCTATCTTTTACCTTTTAGTGTCTGCAGCGACTTATTCTGGTTGGAAAACAGCGCTTATCAAGGTGAAGGGTAGAACTGGTACAGTAGCCTACTGTTCCATTGTCGTGGAGAAAAAAAGTACTTGCATTTCTGCACCTGCAGGCATACGTAAGGGGAAGCAATGACACAAACTGCAAAGCCCAGCACATTTAAATTAGCTCATTGTTGCATCATTTGTTAATCTCTCAGCTGACTGAAACATTTGCCCTGTGGCCTTTACAAACTGTCAGGTCCCACTATTTCTCTATTAATCCAAATGCCAACCGTGTTTGCTGATCTTTATCCCTCCTTGTGAAGGGGGATTCATATTTGTGTCATGCTAAAAATAACTAATATATATGTTTTCTTCAGCCTGTCCTCCTACAAAAAACGACCAAATAGGTCGATTGTTCAGCAGCTTATTACTACCCATAGTCACGTTTTAAAGTGTAGCACCTCTAGTGGTCGTGTAAGAAACAACATGCTCCCTGTTGGAAAGCCTGCTGACTGTTACTCCAGCGCCCTCTGTTGGCGGCATGCACAATTGTACCTATTAAGCACATGGAGCGCAGCTGTTAGGAGAAAGGGAGAGAAGCACGTCATGTCGACGGAGCGCAGCCTGGACATTTAGTGGCAGCTTAGTGTGTGTGAGCTTGGTGCGTCGCTGACCAACAGTAAGTTAATGTTACTCACATGGGACTGGACAGTATTAAGCCTTTCACGGCATATTAGTTGTTTTAGAGTTTGCTAACTCAGGTCATTATCGACAAGTTGAGCTAAGCTAACAAAGCTAATGTTAGCACTATGTAGCTGTACTTTTCTCCATCTGAAATGTTATGTTTGACCCTGTTGGCAATGTCTAATGTTTAGATGGCATATTAACCTTTTATACTGTAAGTTAAAGGAATTATCTGTGCAGTATACTTCATTTCTATGTGGAAGAGTTATATTACAACCTGCCTGTTGAGCAGTCAATTAGCCTGGTAGAATATGTAATTTAGTACTGTTAATGTGAAAGCATATTTTCACTGTATAATATATTGGAATAATAGATTCTAATTATACTTGTACCTTTGTATTTCTCTCTTACAGACCACACACATATACATACACTACACCTGCTCCAAGGCTGTAATACTGTGACTGTTGTGTTGATATCTTCAGTAAAAGGAATTAACCGCTACCAAGACTCCTGTGTTCTTACCGACACCCCAAGGCGTTCGTCCTATACAGTCCTTACCTAATTCCCTACTTTTCACTCCCGTTGATTGCAAATGCTCCGGAGGGTCGTTTATTCACAAATAACCCTCTCTGGAAAATCCTAAATTGTAGGATAGTTTGGCCATTAAAATGCTTTTTGATTCGATTTCTAGCGAGAAGTGTATATTGTACTTTTAGAATCTACGCCCAGTGGATGTGTAGGATCTATAGTTTGATAGATATTACGAAGATTATTTGAGGTCCCGCCAGGAGAACATGTACTACGTCTTTACGCAGCGTCCATGTAAAGTTAGCGTCAACCCTCACGGGGTGAAAACAGTATTTCCGGTCTAGAAGTTTTCATAATAAAATCGGAAGTATTCCCCACACTGTCAAATGATTACACAGTGATATCTGCATTACTCATCCACTAAAAAACATCAGTTTATCTTTGTAAATTACACAGCATTGATTGGTTTACATTTTGTACAATGCTTTTGTGTTTTTAACATTCGATTCGGAGAAACAAATAGTTTTTTCTGAGTTTAGACACTACAGAGTTTCCGAAGACACTACACTACCCAGAATCCTCAGCTATCGTTTGGGACTACAACATCCGCTTTCCTTTACAAACCCCATGATTATTCCTCAAGCTCTGTGATTGGATGTTGGAGTGGCAGTGCGACAAGCTTACGCCGAGCGTCAAACAGCTCTTTGAAATGGAATGTAACCACGGCAGACTATCCAAAACTGGACTCGAATTGGTCCAAAATAAACTATGCAATATATTAGACGTTGAGTACTTTGTCAGACTTAATATTTATCTGTTGATACCCCCAAAGTTTTGTAGCCTTTATTTAAACAGGTGAAAGCCCCTTGAGATCAAAAGATCTATTTTTCAAGGGTGACCTGCAGCAATTTTTTTGTTTGTTTTGTTTGTTTTGTTCTTATTCAAAAGAAGTTAAAGTATTAAAGTATGTTTTAATGTTTAAATAAAGCCTTATTAGTTTGTCTGTGTTGCACATCCTCCTATTAATATGTTTGGACGTCCTGCACTAGCTGTTTTATTGTAGAGATCACTACAGTATCTTCTTGATATTTTCTATTCTATATTTCTATTGTTGACCTTCTACTTTCCCCCTATTTTGTATGTAGGCTACTCTCAATATTTAAATGTTTTCATCAAATATAACATATTCAACCACAAAATTCAATAACGTGCTTTAACCACTAGGTGGTGCGGGTTTAAAGAAACAGCTTTATCAAAAAGGAAGGTCTTAAGCGCACTCTTAAAAACGGATAGGCTGTCTGCCGCCCGAACACAAACTGGAAGCTGATTCCACAAATGTGGAGCTTGATAAGAAAAGGCTCTGGCTCCCATTGTACTTTTAGAGACTCTAGGAACAACCAACAACCCTGCGTTCTTGGAACGCAATGCCCTAGTAGGACAGTAGGGTATAATGAGTTCTTTAAGGTAAGATGGCGCCTGCCCATTAAGGGCTGTGTAGGCGAGAAGAAGAATTTTAAATGATATCCTGTGTTCTATAGGGAGCCAGTGTAAGGCAGCCAGAACAGGAGTAATGTGGTCCCTTCTCCTAACTCTAGTTAGTACACGAGCTGCAGCATTTTGAATCAGCTGAAGCGACTTAACTGACTTCTTGGTGCACCCTGATAATAAGGAGTTACAATAATCCAGCCTAGAAGTAACAAATGCATGGACTAGTTTCTCTGCATCGTTTTGAGGCAAGATATGCCAGATTTTTGCAATGTTACGTAGATGGAAGTAGGCGGTCCTTGAAATTGATTTTATGTGGGCATTAAAGGATAAATCCTGATCAAATATAACACCAAGATTCCTTACAGTCTCACTGGAGGCCAAATTAATGCCATCCATAGTTAGTATATCTTTAGTTAATTTGTCTCGTAGATTCTTCGGGCCGAGTACAATAACTTCAGTTTTGGTCGTGTTTAACATCAAAACGTTTAAGGTCATCCACGTTTTTAAGTCCTTAAGGCAGTCTTGAATTTTATTTAGATGATTAATTTCATCAGGCTTGATTGATAAATAAAGTTGAGTATCATCCGCATAACAATGAAAATGTACAGAATGATTCCTTATAATATTGCCTAACGGAAGCATATACAATGTGAACAAAATAGGTCTGAGCACTGAGCCCTGTGGCACTCCATGGCTAACTTTGGTTTGCGTCGAAGATTCGTCATTGACACGTACAAACTGAGAGCGTTCAGATAGATAGGACCTAAACCAGCCTAAAGCAGTTCCCTGTATGCCAACTAAGTGCTCTAGTCTTTGCAATAGGATGTCATGGTCGATAGTATCAAATGCAGCACTGAGATCGAGCAAGACAAGAATAGAGACAAGTCCTTTGTCTGAGGCTATTAGAATGTCATTTGTGACTTTAACCAGAGCTGTCTCTGTGCTATGATGTGAAAACTTCAAATAAATCATAGTTTTTTAAGTAATCACACAACTGTTTTGCGACTGCTTTCTCAATAATTTTTGAGAAGAACGGAAGATTAGAAATAGGTCTATAGTTGGCTAATATCTCTGGATCGAGGTTGTGCTTTTTAAGAAGCGGTTTTATCATTGCTACTTTGAATGATTGTGGAACATAGCCTGATAATAGAGACATATTCATAATATTTAATAAATAAGTGCCAATTAATGGAAAAACTTCCTTCAACAGCTTAATTGGAATTGGGTCTAAGATACACGTTGATGGTTTAGAAGAAAGAATCATTGAATTTAATTGTTCAAGGTTTATGCCTGAAAACCATTCTAGTTTACTATCTAGTGTAATATTAGAACTTACATTTCCGGGAGCTGTTGATAACACTATACTGGTCAAAGGCAAGAGGTCATTGATTTTGTTTCTAAGAGTAACAATTTTATCGTTAAAAAAGCACATAAAATCATTACTACTGAGTGCTATGGGAATAGAAGGTTCAATTGAGCTATGGCTCTCTGTCAGCCTGGCTACAATGCTGAAAAGAAATCTTGCATTATTCTTATTTTCATCTATTAATGAAGAGTAATACGCTGCTCTCGCTTTACGCAGTGCTTTCTTATATTCATTTAGAGTAATATACCAAATTAAACGAGATTCTTCAAGTTTAGTGGAACGCCATATCCTTTCAAGCTGTCTCGACTTTTGCTTTATTTTGTGGGTTTCGACATTATGCCATGGAGCTAATCTATGTTGTTTTATTTTCTTCTTTTTCAAAGGAGCAACAGAGTCTAATTTTATTCGCAGCGCATCTATAGCACTATCAACAACATGATCAATTTGGGGTGGTGTATATTTTGTATAAGTTTCCTCCCCTACATGCAGACATGCTATCGAGTTAAGTATTGGTGGAATCTCTTCCTTAAATTTGGCTATAGCAGTGTTGGTAATTAAATCAATGTTGTAATGGTATAATTTAGCTTAAATGTTGATTTGATTGAAAAACAGAATTATTCACGCAAAATGTATGTTAAGCTTTTATTTTGAAATGACTTCCGCCATAACCAGAATACAAGTTTATTTTGAAAAGCTTTCCGGAAGTGGTGTCCGAAATTCTAACAGTAACTTGACCACAGCCGCCATTGAAGGGGAGGAGCGATGAGTGATATATACAGGTGACGGAATGCTGTGGGTTCTCTTCTTCGGCTGGACATCTGCGAGGACACAGCTGCAGCCGTGTCCTCCTCTGAACGATCATGCTTGTGACATTACCGTGCCTTTTATTTATATTAAAGTACCAGATTTGAAACTTAAGACAGAGACTCCATTGGTCTCATTTATCCTAAACTACTCTCCTGGAACGCTTTAATAACGAATAAGCTAATAGCAGTAACAGATAGATTTCTGCTGCAGGAGCTTTTGACTAATGCTTTGTAGTCTAGTAACAGTAATTCAAAAGTTACTAAGAAATGGTCGGATAAAGCAGGGTTATGCGGTTCGACTAATAGTTGCTCAATTTCAATACCATAAGTCAGAACAAGGTCGAGAGTGTGATTATAGCAGTGGGTTGGTTTATTTACACTCTGACGAAAACCAATAGAATCTAATATAGAATTAAATGCAACAGTGACCCCCTGATCCCACTGGGAGCGTCTGCGCTACGTTGTGGCTGTGCCGTGCAGCGACCTCCTCCTGCGTCGTAACCCACCAGGCGCGTTTCAAAACGTTGCGGAAGCGGAGCGTCATATGTGCAGCCTCGCAGTTGTTGTTGATTTTGGAATATTTCCTGGACATTTGTACTTCTACAAGTAGGCTACGTAGTTAAATGGTTTATGTTTGTGTCTGTTTAAATCGTGTTTATTGTTGTTATTTCCTATTTTGTTGTGTTGTAGACTACAGACAAAGTTAATAATAATTGTAATATCCCAGTTATAAACGACATGAATCAAAGATATGTTGCTGTATTTTAGTGGTAAAAAAATGCATTCATCATCATAATTATTCTATAAATATATACGTAGCGCGGCGTAGAGCGGCGTAGCGCGGCGTAGCGGGTCTGGTGGAATAGCACCCATTGACTAGAGTGGCCGCGATCGCTAAAAACCCCGCGGCACAGCCGTAACGCGGCGTAGACGCTCCCGGTGGGATCAGGGGGTAAGGCTATTTTTATCATCGTCAACATGAATATTAAAGTCACCTACGATAATTACTTTATCTGTTTTAAGTACCAAAGTTGATAAAAACTCAGAGAATTCTGATAAGAATTCTGAATAAGGACCTGGTGCACGGTACACTGTAACAAATGAGATTGGCTGCAAAGTTTTCCAGGTCGGATGCGTAAGACTAAAAACGAGACTTTCAAAGGAGGTATAATTTAGTTTTGGTTTAGTATTGATAAGTAAACTTGAGTCAAAGATGGCTGCAACTCCACCTCCTCGGCCTGTGCCTCGGGCAATATGAGTATTGATATGGCTGGGTGGAGTGGCCTCATTTATGCTGACATATTCTTCATGTCTCAACCAAGTTTCAGTGAGACAGCATATATCAATATTATAATCTGATATTAAATCATTTACCAATATAGCTTTAGATGCTAGAGATCTTATGTTTAAGAGACCACATTTAATCTTCCTGTTTTGTTGCACTGTAGTAGTTGTTACATTTAACAAAAAGATGTAAAATCACAGACAGAAAGGTATATCCGTCATTTAATGGTAAGCTATTGAAATTGTGATTCCATAGATGTGTCTCCCATCACACAAAACCCCTGACTATTCTCTCAACTCAGTATTTACATTCTTATATTAAAAGAAAATCAATAATATCTTTAAAAACTACAAGTCCTTTTCTATCAGCTGTGCACCGTTATGGTGTAAATACAGCCTATTTACCAATTGCATCAAATATAAAAGTCAGCCGAATTAGTGTTGATACTGCAAGGAGACGTATCGTGTGAAAAGAAATGGAAGATGTTGTTTAATTGCTGATATATTTATGATCCACGTCATGCATTCAGTTTCGGCGGCATTTCTTCCAGTTTGTCCAAAGGTCTTCTCATCAGGGCTCTATAAATAAAGAACTATGGCAGATATGTAATATTTAATGCACCCGAACCGTGTATTACAATGCCGTTATGTGAAGACTTTCAAAGAGAAAACAAGCACACTCGGAATAAAGTATTATTTTTTTTTTTAAATGTTTTCGGATTTCATATCGCATAACCACCATATCCCAACGTGCATTGCGACTAAAACATCCAATCACCAAGCTTGAACAGTAGCTGAGGATTATGGGTCAAAACCTCTGAAAAAAGAAAGGTGTCTCTCAGAATCGAAAGGGAAAAACCTATGGGAAAAACACAAAAGCAGTGTACACAATTTAAACCAATTAATGTTGTGTAATTAACAAGGATAAACTGATGTTTTTAGTGGATGAGTACTGCATATATTGCTTTAAAATCATTTGACAGTGGGAGGAATACGGTTTTATTATGAAAACTTTGAGACCGGAAATACTGTTTTCACCCCGTGAGTGTTGACGCTAACTTTCCATGGACGATGCCGCTTATACACGTTCTCCTGTCGAGACCTCAAATCATCTTCGTAATATCTATCAAACTATAGACCCTACACATCCATGGACATAGATTATAAAAGTACAATATACACTTCTCGCTAGAAATCTAATCAAAAAGCATTTTAATGGCCAAACTATCCTACAATTTAGGATTTTCCAGAGAGGGTTATTTGTGAATATACGACCATCCGGAGCGTTTGCATTCAACGGGAGCACTAGAGGTCGAAAACTTTAAAATGTGATTATAGGTCGTATTAAGTGCTTGAAAAATCGACCTATTTGGTCGTAATAACGGCTTGAAAAATCGACCTATTTGGTCGTATGAGTTGGAGGACTTTTTGTTTTTTTAGCTAAGTGTATATGATTATCTCAAGTTATCACATTTTCATATGATTTTTTATTTATGTCAGGCTTCTTTCAACAGAGCTCAACACTTAAAACAGGTATAAAAAGAAAATCTTGCGAATAAAAAAAAGAGAATGTTAGAAATCGTAATGAAATCTAGAACAATACATCAAATATAACCTAACAAATCAATCTTATGTGTTCGAGGGGAGTGGTTCTCCCTGCAGGACTACCACAAATTATTGGATATTTGTGAAAAAATCCTCACTGATTGGTTTGGTCAGTGTTTTGCTCTTTGCACCTGTAACCACACCCAACAGGGAACCGGAAACACCTTTATATATCTGGAGCAAAGCGAGAAATTAAACTACTATAGGTCAGCAAAGACAAGTTTTCAGGTAAAGTAACTCTTCCTCTGACTGACTAAAAATAAAAAATACTTTTCTAGACTGGTGTAGATGAAAACATGGCCTTTCCTCTGGCTAAACTCTAGCCCATGAGTGGTGCCAGTGTGTGCTGTTTTATTCAGTATAATTATGCAAATGTAAAAGACATCTTGCCATCACAATCATGTTATTACATGATTCAGCTAAAATTATTACCCTGAGAACTTTTAACGTTTTAAATGATCTGACTATTCAACTACATCAGTATGTAAGAAATGTATCATGGAAAGTCTCGCTCTCCCTTTGTCACAATGTTCGCACATTCTAAGCCTCTCACTCACACACAAATTTCCTCCCACCAATGAGCACAATTTTAAAGGTCTTCTATCATGCAAAAAAAATGATATGGCATTTAATCACGGCAGCATTTAGCTGTATCTCGTAGAATTCTCAACAGGCACAAGCTCCCCCTCCCCCTTTATTTTTTTTTAAGCTAAGGACCCAAAATCAGCCATTCTCTAACAGGGCTGAAATAGAGGGATATGAGGGATGTCTAAAATGCGTGATCTGTTGGTATTTTGTTTAAAACACATCATAGACATGTTTTTTATGTATTTTTATATATCTGAGACCCAAAATATATGGGCCTAAAAATAGCCTGATAGGAGATCTTTAAATGTTCTTTCCCTCAATGTACACATCCTATTAATCTGTTCCTTACCATGATTTTTCTTTTAACATGTTCATGTTATCCATTGTAACATTTCAAACTTGAATGAGCTTTGCAGTCGAATAGTCCATTTAGCTTCCTAATCGAGTGAAATGACCCGGAAGTCCCTCAGTGGCAGCCATGATAAGTGCCGTTCGAATTCTCTACATGATAGGAAAGGAGGTTTCAAACTTCCTTTATAGCCTCTTTTAGATTAGGAACCACTGGACCTCCCTTACCGAAAGGAGAGGAGAAAATGCTGCCCCACAATGCCTTGCAGCCGCAGCATTTGCCGTCACACAACAGTCGGCCGTTCACGGAAACAAACGATTATGACGGAGAAATTATATCATGAAAGTTACGGTGCTTATTAAGCTTTTTAAAATGTATGTGGTAAGTTGCCAAAGTGCTTTGTTTTGAACGTTCATCAGTATTATAATCAAAAGGAGAAATATGAACGTTTATCAAAATAAATTATCAAATAAAGTTAACATTTCACTGAGCTGTGTGGGGTTTGTTCAACTTATGTTGAATGGTGATATACACAGTGATAGATGTTAAGGACTAACGTTTATAATAAATACATTTGTATTTATTTTAAGATCTTTTCATACAATCATACGTATTGGGATCATTTGTATTAATGTGGACCAGAGGGAGAGGGTGACGAGCATAAGTTTCACTTTCCTTTTTTATTTCAATTCCAACTTTGGTCATGAAGAATATGTTTCTCTGTTGTCCACGTTCATAAAGCATAAAGCAACAGCATCAGAGCACGGTGCAGAGTCTCTAGATGAGTTTACAGTAGTCCCTCGTTCTTATTAAACATCCATGTTGTAGTCCGCTGTATAGAAAACTGTAGTTTCCATACAGTAGATTCCCCACAGCAGCAGACGCACAAAATGACGTCCGCTGGCGCATCATAAACACGTCGGATAGTGAAAGTGCAGTCGGATTCTCTAAAGTACCGCAGTCTCTTCTCCTAAGTCCTCTTGAATTCTCCTATCCACTATCCCTTAACCCTGTAACGTTTCACTCAGAGGTCAAGGAATAGACGGCAGCCCCTGTTTGTACCTGGTTTGTACGTAAGTAAGAGCTCTAATTAATGTGATAGCCTAACAATGATTACCAGTGAAGTTCTGAACGAAGAAGAAAACAATAATACACATTTTCCTAGAGCAGAATATATCCTGTCATTGAGCTATGTTTATGCTTTCTGGACTCATCGCTATCAAGAGTACAGATTATTTGAGGGCACTTCAGGAAGTCAAGGCAATCAGAGCAGCCAAATGCTATTACAGTTGTTGAATGAAATGTCTAATGAAATAGCTTTGGTGCTGAAACCCCTGGCTATCTATCTTAGAGTATACTATCCCAGCACATACATAACTGCCTGTTTATGGAGTTGTATTAATGGATACCTACCTGATAAAATATGTTGGCATATTTGAATTGAGTGATGAATTGAGAAGAAGGAAGCCTGCCTTCATTGATCTCCATTGCCAGCATCAAAGGACGGGGGAATCATGAAAAGATAAAAAGGAAATACATGTGCTAGAAGATGAAGTGTCAATTTCCTTTCATTATTAGCTTATTGGGAAGATGAAACATTGGTATTCTACTGGCAGTGTGAAACACACTCAATGTCTCAGGAATGGTTAAAACTGTCCAACAGAGACAAAAGACAGCAGGAAAATACAGAATGTTTTTCAGGAGAAAAACCCATCTTGGGTCGGGATGTGATACATTTCTTCATCTTTGTGCAGTGTAAGTAATCCTCCACATAGAGCTACCTCACTTGAAGCAGGTCTCAAGGTTAAAGACAACTGGATGTTTTTAACTAGATGTTGGAAGTGCGTGATTCAGCTATAGGCCACACTGTTAGGATGTCTTCTAAACCCATTACTGGCTGAAACACACTCAGACTCACTTTACCGGCAGGTTATGGAGACAGACAGCCCACAGCAGCTTTGTAGATAATAAATAGCAAATTACATCTTATTTCTGCTTTGTGAAGGACTCTGAATTGTATAGAAAGACAGACAAAATGTGAAGTTACACTGAAGTATGAATGACACTGAAGATAACGAACTTGTAGGACAAAGTAGAATGTATAATATCCCTTAAACAAATGACTGCTACAGAGGCCAATATGTAAAGACGTCCAGCATCAATACAACATTGACAATATAAAATGTAATTCATTT
The DNA here is from genome assembly GCA_943591055.1 of Gobionotothen gibberifrons. NCBI lineage: Eukaryota > Metazoa > Chordata > Actinopteri > Perciformes > Nototheniidae > Gobionotothen > Gobionotothen gibberifrons. The sequence continues at coordinate 741,584 of CALSBZ010043701.1, read as the reverse complement.
TTTACATTCTATAGCACAACTTTCTAATTTAATTTGTTCAAAGCAATCTCACAAATGTTGCAACATTCTTCAGACCTGGTTTGTTTGTCCTCTTGTCACTTCCAGATCACGTCTCTTAAGAATTACTTGAACGTGTTGTTGGAAATCCCCGCGGTCACATTGTAGTTTTCCACAGATTAATGTCTTACCTGGTCCAAGACCATAGACAGTACACACTCAAGAAGAGTATTCAAAGTGATTCAATTCAAATGTTGGAATTGACATAAATACATGATTGAAACTAATGGTTAAACTGTCTGGACACATTTACAGTTCTGTTGCAAGGGACAAGAAGCAGTAAACTGCTGTTTTCATTAGAAATTGTTATTTATTTTTTAACTTAAATGGCAACATTTAAATAACTGCTGTTTCTCAAATGGCACCCCCAACACTCGAATACTGCCCGGCAATGTAAATGAATATGCTGATGGCTTGTCAGCTACAGGGCTTGAAGACGGGACTATTTCATTTATGTAAAGGAGTGTGGGTGTTCTCTCTTCTGCACTAATACTGTTGATTTGAAGGCAGAGAAGGACATTGCAAGAAAAAGATGTGACAGCACACCAGCCAGCAAGGAAGGGGCTGTTTGACTATAGTATGATTTAAATGTTCCACAGTCGACAAGACTCTCCATTTGTCAATGATGCCAAAAAAAATGAAGGTTTCCTAACAGACAACCATAAAAGATTGCAGCAATTATTTTATGGTCTCCACCTTTGCTGACACAGGCACATGGAAAAATACATCCTTATAAAATCATCTCTGCGTCAACTCGGCTGAATCAGCAGAGAAAATCAGTCATTTTTCTTAAGCGTGGAAATGTTTCATGCCTCCTATACTGATTTACTTCAAGTTATTCAGGCTGTAGCCTGTAAAAAACGGAGGAGGAATTTCAGATGAAAACGACATAATTTAGGTGAATGTTTCATTAAAGTACAGCTAGATTTAATACTCCAATGTCCCCCAGCGCTTATTAAATCAGGTCAGTTTGAGATAATGGATCTTTAACATTCTACAAGCAGCTCCAGTAATCTCTTCCTCCTCTGCTCCCGCTGGACTCTGTTTCCTCACACAATATTTATTACAGGATCATTCAAGTTTTTCGGAAAGGGGGAGTAAGAAGAAAGACCGTGTGAAAGAGATTTCCAATAGACAACGTGTTTATAATATAAACTAAGAGCCCCGTAGCCATTGAAAAGGAGCTGCAGGTGCCAGAAGTGGTGATGATTTGCAAAAAGCAGTACTAGAAAGCGAAGATTAGGGAATGAATAGAAATGTCCAGTTCACATGAAGTTGACGCAGTCAATAGATCCTAACTGGGGTGAGACACAACTTTCTTCTTTGAGATCTTTGAGAAGTTTTTTAATCTATAGCTGTCACATTTGATGTCAGTATTGATTTATGAGTGTGGCACACTGAAAAGACTGGCAGCTTCAAGGGATCTCACTGTTTAGCTATGCAAAGCTTGCTTTTAATCCCAAAGCAGGTTTAGGCACTTCCTGCTTTGTGTGCAGTCCTGGCTTGGCACAGCAAAGTAGCATAATGTGTAATGATTGGACTATTGAACAACACATGACTAGAAATACCAAGAAAGAAAGTTTCTCTCTCTAAAGGAACCTCTCTAGGGTTGCATTTTCCCAGAGTATAAATGAAATCAGCAAGAAGCAAATCAGGGCCATATTTGTTTTTAGTTAGTTGCCTTTGAAGGAGCACATTTGTGATAATGCTAAATGGGAACAGTAAAGGTAGTAACTGCAAGCCACAATTGGACAGACTAAAGATAAAACACACTTCAGGGGGAAAGGTTATTCAGCGTGGTATAATAAAATAAAAGTTAAGCATTTCAGTATTTCAAGGTAATTTATTCCCACACATTTTTGTTGAACTCCAAATCATTTCAAGTATTGCCACAAGCTATGTTCCTAATATGCTTCCAGTTATACATCTGCCTTGCCCACCATGGTCTTATCACAGCTTTAGCATCTGCCTCCAACATTGGTTTTCCTCCGTCTGCCATTCCAAACTTTAGGCCTGGCGGGTTAAAAAAGCTCAATCATTGGAAAGATGGGCCTACAGGCCAACATTATGTGCAGCAGTGTGTGATGTAAACACTCACTTCTGCAGCTGGCAGTATAATTGTACCTTCAAAAGAGAAAGCACTCAGCTTTGGATGTCAACGACGGCAGATTAGACCTCACCGTATTAACATTCGCCGCTGTGAACAGAGAGATTCTTCCTCCTTTGTTCCATGACAGCCTTGTGCTCAGATGGACATGGTGATGGCCACCCTGCTGGGTTGATTATGACTTTCTGCACTCTCTGTATATTCTTCATATTTCAGAAAGACTTTAATCTCTTTGAGCAACCTCTTATTTAAAAAAAAAAATGAAGTTCAACTCTGTGAGAGTATGCAGTCGGTAAGAGTTAGATAATTGAGATATAAATACATATACATGAAATTAACTACACCTTTAGGCATACCAAACAGTTGCTTCCATGATTGAGTTTATCCTTGGTTCCTTTTCTTTCCTCACTCAATACATTCTGACAACTTAACAAGCGGGGAGAGATGTTCAAAATCTACAGAACAAGGGAGTAAGAGGACCTTGAGTTGACGAAGACATTTCAGCTGCCTTTTCCCAAAAAACAAGGGAACTTCCATGCTCAACTTTTGAGCAAAAATGTCCGAGAAGTATTCGAGGGGATCAGAATCAATTTGTTTTGCTTTCATATTTTTGTTAATGTGTTATGGAAAGTGAAGCCTGGTAACTGAAAGGCTCCTCTCGCACATTTGTATGCAATATGAAGTGGAATAGTTGGCTGTGTTCACTTTTAAAATCTATTTCCTGAGTGTTAGCTGATAAGAAAGTAATTTAAAGTTTTCGGGTTCCCTGATAAAGTTAGTTGTGTCATTTTATAATGTCGGGGTGGTTAGAGCATGCACACATATAACACTTGAGGGGAAAATGTGAACTTTAATGTTTAATAATTAGCTAATTATACAGTGCATCCTGCCTACTAAGCTGGTTTCTGAAGGAGGAGATACAGTTACACATAGTTGCCTTCAGATCGCAAGTTAACTTGCAACATCCAACCCCAAAGTGATGGATGCAACTATTGCAGAAATATCAAACAGGCAAAGTCTTCACTGATGTCTTTGAGAACAAGATACATGCAATTAATGATTTCATGAACTGCAGCACCTTATTTTGTCGTTTACTATTTTGAATCTCCCTCTGGACACTTATATATAAAATAACTAAAGGAGAGAATCCCTGAACACAAAAATACCATAAGTGTTGGCAATAAGGAGCATTTCATGGCAAGAGATTATAAAACTACGCATGGCAATAAAAGCAAAAGCACTTGTGAATGAGGTGATCCCGGAGTCCATTAGAGGCAGAGATACTGTTTACTTCAGAGGAGAGCTTGCTGGACTTTCACCCCTAAAGCAACAATATTGCCAGAGCTGAAAAAGAAATCAGTCTCCGCTCAGTGCTAAAAGTAAATGCTCTTTATGGAAGCAATATATTTCTCAGTGAGTGTTGTATTGATTGACAAAGCTGCGAAATCTGTTGTTCTTCCTGAATCCAGGGTTGTGGTGACACCGTATGTGGACCATAATTCATCTTGTTGTTGTGTTGCTACACAGACCCTTTAGTAGGTACTCTGGTAGCGTTAGCTATTCATTCCTGCTAGCTCTATATACCAAGCAGACGTGTATTTGACCTGTTATGTCAACCTGTAATAAAGAGTGGAATTCGATCCTGAACACACCGCCTCCGACTCCCTTCCACCGGCAATACACTGGTGACCCTGACATTTCCGAGAACGTTTCAGGAAATTTAACGAACATGGCTGAGCGCGATGTCTTCGTAAAACTGCCGGAGTTCTGGGAGCAAGCCGCAGAGGCTTGGTTTGCACACGTGGAGGCGCACTTCGCCTGCCGACAGGTCCGTGACGGTGACCTGAAATACTACCATGTTGTAGCAGCGCTAGGAGGCTCCACGTCGTCCAGGTTGGTTGGGTTTATCACAGCCCCCCCACACCATGGCAAATATGAGGCGATTAAGGCTCTTCTCCTTAAGACATTTAGCTTATCTGCTAAGGAGAGAGCCCGCCAGATACTTGACATTCAAGGCCTAGGAGACAGCAAGCCATCTCAGCTAATGGAGAAAATGCAAAATCTGCTAGGGGGGGAAGATCCCCGGATTTTATTCACGGAGATTTTCCTGCGTCACTTGCCTTCCTGGGTCCAGACGGCGCTGGCCAACACTCCTGTCGCAGAGCCCCGTGCCTTGGCGGAGGAAGCAGATCGTTTCTTCCTGGCTACACAGCAGCCCGCCGCAGAGCTGTTAGCTGCAGCACTCAGCGGCTCATCTGCAGTCAAGACAGCGTGGCGGAGGCCGGACACGGCTGTGTCGGGCCGGCGTGGAGACACCGGTGAGTGCTTTTACCACGCACGGTTTGGGACAATGGCGAAGAAATGCATCGCCCCGTGCAGCTACAAACCCCCGGGAAACGGAGGGGCCAGCGCTCAGTAGTGGCCCTGAGCGTCGGCGGCACGGGCAGGCTCCTTTTCGTCAGTGACAGCATTTCAGGGAGCCTGTTCCTGTGTGACACGGGCGCTCAACAGAGACGTCACCCGTGGCGGGCACGGACCACGTTTGTCGACAGCTAACGGCGGTCCTATTTGCACGTACGGCATAAGGACTATGTGTTTGTGCATCGGAGGACAACGTTTCAACTGGGATTTTGTGACAGCGGACATTTCTTTTCCCCTCCTCGGGGCAGATTTTTTTGTGTGCTCATGGACTCTTATGGTGCATTTCCACTGCAGCGGGGTAGCCCCGTTTAAGCGTCCTCGCTCAGGCCTCAGGCTGCCTCGCTGGCCGTCCGAGGCCGTGGCGCATTTCCATTACACTTTAGGACCTGGGGTAGCAACACAGTGTAGGCGGGGCGATCGGCTTTTTGGCGGGCTTTTTGGGCGGAGCGACGCTGGGTAAAACTGCAGTGGCGTCATCTTCAATGCGACACAACTCACAAAACATACACAACAATGGAGGATGTGGAAGCGATCGTTTACTTGTTTCTTGGTGTGTGGCTTGTTATCACAGC
>CALSBZ010043701.1:684990-726427 GCA_943591055.1 Gobionotothen gibberifrons | reverse complement strand
GATTGTTGAGGGCTTTGTGAGTAATCAGGAGGACTTTGAAGTGGATTCTTTGACGGACGGGGAGCCAGTGGAGGTTCTGGAGGACGGGAGTGATGTGGTCTCGGGAGCGGGTGTGGGTGAGGAGGTGGGCAGCAGAGTTCTGGATATGTTGGAGTTTATTGAGGAGGTTGGATGGTATGCCGTAGGCTTAGAGGATACTATTGCAGTAGTCGAGTCGTGAAGTGATGAATGCATGAATCAGGGTTTCAGCAGCAGAGGAGGAGAGTGATGGGCGGAGACGGGCAATGTTTTTGAGGTGGAAATATGATCAGTGAAAATTATTTCCATGTTGATATTATGTGGCTTTTGACTTACATATGTGCAAATGGATTCGAAAATGTGTGCTACAACATAACAAGACAGTAACTTGTAAACACTTGAAATCAGATGTGATTTATACAGTTATTCAAGAAAGTTCCAAAGCACTGCCTCCGATTTTACACTTTACAGAAATGCAAAGCACAGTGGCTGCTTTGGAGCAGGGGGAGATCACAAATCTATACACAATGGATTTTTGTGGAAAGTGCTCAGCAGTAATGCAAAGTATATCTGACTGATAGTGGAAAGGCTAAAACATGCAAACTGATATAGTCCTTTTACGATGGCTGAACACAGGCAGGTTTACCTCTACAAAGACCCACAATATGCCACTGGAAACATAATAAACTGCAATGGATAACATCAAATAAAAGAAGCATTTATTATTGAGTCTAAAACATTACCTACCTAACAGGGGACAAAGGAACAGCATGTTTTATCTCTCATCTCAAGAGAAAAAATACAATAACATTTGTACCACGCCCTGCAATGATTAAGTCAGTGATTCATTCGTTTCACTGCCAGCTTTTGCAGTGCAGACAGAGTGCTTAAAAAAAGGTAAATTATAAATAAACAATAACCATAAAAGACAAAAAACAACAAATTATAAGAACCTGGGAGCAACTCCCAAAACAGTAAAGCACATTGGAACAAGGAGAACATTTTAACCCAGGGAACATGGTGGGAATATTACAGCAGTCTGGCAGTAGATCAAAAACAAAGGAATACAATCATGAATAATCAATATAGTAGACCTAAAAAGAAAAGAGGTATAAGACATTACCTCAGAGGATGTAGCAGTTATACTCTCAGCCCGGTTTAAGTACCTGCGTAGACTTTAGGTTTACTCAGCAATATGTGCATTATAATTAAAAAACTTAAAAACATAATTATCACTGCATTTTTTTGTTATCTCGGCCGACAGCTGTTATAGGTGCAAGGCTCCAGATTCTGAAACTGGACCATGCAGTACACCCTGCAGCGCTGGGTGAGATATGCACCTGTCAGTGATGAATGAAAGTACAGAGGTGTAATAACTTTGCTACCTGCCTTGTATCCACAAAGCCACGGCACAGAGTCCAACAGACCCCGCTCCTGAAATGTCATGAAACTCGCACAGTATGTAAAATTAAATTCAGTTCAATGCATGCTCCATAACAAGTGAGAGATGTACACTTCCCCATTACCAAAGGATTATGTGAGGACAGGACAAGGAAAATCAATGGTTCGAAACTGAAATGATGGATGGAAGAGGACCATTGTGTTGGTGATGGAGAGGCAGCTGTATTTTAGAGCAAAAAAAGTGAAAATATTTAACCACTGCTTTTATCATAGCTTTAAAGTAAAGTTTCCAGAAATGTCCGCAACAGTCTGAATCTGTTTCAAGAGACAGAGGAATAGTTTCATGTGTTTTGATTGTTGATCTTTTAGTTTTTTAATTGGATTCACCAAATGCACTGTGTGCTTTCAAACCTTTTCACCTGGTGAGCAAGATGAACATATTGTATAATATTCATATCCACATAGCTGCTGGTCTCCTAGGAAATATGTAATTATTTGTACTGATTCACTGGGACTTTCGTGTGTAGCAATAAAAGAAAAAGGACTGTGGCTGTATGCCGGGGGGTCTGCAGATACCACAAGCATTTTCAACTTGTCAACAGGATTTTCAGTAAGAAAACGTAATGTTATGACACTTCTGTAACTTCATACAATTCATCCAAGACAGACTCATTTAAAGTGTTGTAAGCAGAGCATATTCCTTGGTACTGACATGACAGAAATCTATTTTATAACAATTATAAAATGATTATTCGTCAACAGTGCAACAGCAAGTGCAAGCCAGAGGGGCAGATATGCAAAAGTCACAATGGAATGTATTTGTTATTTTGACAGTTGGGTGGCCTTGCTGTTTAATTTATTTGCTGTAAAAAGAGGATATTTGGTTCAGGCCACAGTAAAAAGATTGTTGGAGAATATCAGTGAGTGCAGCCCAGAGTCCTGTAATAACCCATATAAGAGTAGCTTTTTTTTTACTTTTACCATAATTTCCCCTCACCTTAACCATACCTTAAAGGTGGGGTATGTCATTTTGGAGAAACCAGCTCGAGTGCACTAGAATTTGAAAGTACACAACCGGAAAAAATCGGCCTCTTCCTTCAGACTTCCTTACAGAGCCCCTCCTCCAACACACACGAACGTGCACATGACCAATGAGGGCACGAGATAAGTTTGTGCACAGATGGAAGGCTGACAGGCAGGTAGGCCATCCAGTTATTTTAGCCGGGCCGGTCGTGCTTTTTACAGTACTACGGCTTCCACAGATGACATTTTTGTATGTATTTATTGTCAAAGCATTTAATATATTCATTGCTATCGGGATGTTAAGAGCATTCCATGGAATATAACAAAAAGTGTTTCTGAAATAAATGACATACCCCACCTTTAAATGTAGATTATTTGCTAAAACTGCAATTATTTTTTTATTTCTTAAAATGTTCTAATTCAGAGATATTCAGAGCATTATTATAGTAGCAAACTATTATTTTCTGTGTAATATAGCTTAGTAATGTTTACCTGAGAAGATTAAGTCATGCTTCCTTAGTGTGTGTCCCAAACCAAGTTTTCTTTGTATGCCCCACAAGCTAGGCTAATGTCCTTTTCTCTGCACTACACTTATAACTCTGTCAGCACATTTAACCCTGTGAGCTGTTAGATGCTGCCCTCCTACAAGTTAAGACCCGGCAATCCATCTGTTCAGAAATTCTAATTGAGAACTTTTTACCACACCTTTAAAGACATTGTTGAAATTATTCAAAGCTAGCTTTGTATGGCCAAAATGCCCATATATTGTGTGCAACAGTTGTATTTACACTACAACAATGAACACAATGAAGGCTTTCAAAGTGTTTATTTTCCCAGGCAAATAAATAATTAGTCCTCCAGCATATTTTACGATTCACAAAGACAGCAGAGATCTAAAGCCTTGCAGTGGCAGGAACTTTTCGCCTGGCTTTACTCTTCACTGAAATGTGACATATACTTTGAGCCTACTGGCTATGCACAACAGAAGGAGTGGTTCATGTTCATAAGATAATTGTTATTGATGTGTTTTTTGTGGCAAAAAAAACTAAATGTGCAACCAAAAATACAAGCATTAACGGTGGCGATTGATGGCACTGTTGGCTTTCTATAGAGGACACATATTACTTGAATCTCCTAACACATTGGACATATTGTGTTTGTATATTTTTTTCTCTTATGTTGTTTTCATATTAATCTCTGCAAAACAAGTTTGATGCTCAGGTTGCTACAGTATGGAAATAAAGAGTCTTGGATCTGGGAGAAAGTGTGTACAATCGAGCAGGAGCAGGCTCTGTGTTGACAGGAGTGTAGCACTGGCCGGGTTAGCAAGGCACAAAAAGACCCTGATTCAGATTTAGAAAGGAAAGCCTGGGTTTCTGCTACACTGGCGTGCAAGATGTGCACAGGAGATGTTGTCTTCTCTGCTGGTAAACAAAGAGGGTAATGCATCTAAGAGGACAGCAACTGATGGGACATAGAATAGAATAGAATAGAATTCCTTTATTGTCATCGCACCAGGTACAACGAAATAAAAATAAAAAGCAATCCTCGCAGTGCATTTCCACATAAAAACGAATAAATATATATCTATATAAACATATACACACAAACATATGCTCACACATCCATACATACATGCCCGCACATAATTTAAATACAGTTTACAATATAAAAAAAACACAGGGATGATATGCCTTTATATTTGCATCTCTGATGTCGATCAGTTAATAAGTTAATAAAACTATTAAAAAGTAGTGCAGTTGCAAGTTGTAGCTGTTCAGTTCAGCGTTTGACGGTGTTCAGTTCCCGTATGGCTCTGGGGTAGAAACTGTTTTTTAGTCAGTTTGTCCATGATTGAATTGACCTGTAGCGTCTACCGGAGGGCAGAAGAGCAAACAGGAAGTGTCCAGGGTGTGAGGAGTCTGCAATTATTTTGCCTGCTCTGTTGAGGCAACTTTGGCTGAAGAGTTCCTCCAGAGAAGGCAGTGAGCAGCCGATGACCTTCTGGGCTGTGTTGATGACCCTCTGAAGGGCTTTCCTGTCCTTTTCTGAGCAGCTGGCACACCACGTGGTTAGGGAATATGCCAGCACACTCTCTATGGAGCAGCGGTAGAAAGACACCAGAAGCTTTTCCTCCAGGTTGTTTTTCCTGAGGATCCTCAGGAAGTGGAGTCGCTGCTGGGCCTTTTTCACAGATGTTGTGGTGTTGATAGACCAGGATAGATCTTCAGCAATGTGTGTGCGGAGGAACCTGAAGGCGGGAACCCTTTCCACACAGTTGCCGTTGGTGTACAGTGGATCTGGTGTTGTACTGTTTTTCCTGATGTCTATAATGAGTTCTTTTGTTTTTATGGAGTTCAGAACAAGGTTATTATCGGAACACCACACTGCCAGTCTCTGGATTTCATCCCTGTAGGCTGACTCATCTCCTCTTGTGATCAGTCCAACCACAGTTGTGTCGTCCGCGAACTTGACGATGGTGTTGGTGGGGTGAGTGGGGGCACAGTCATATAGTGTACAGGGAGTAGAGCATGGGGCTAAGCACACAGCCTTGTGGTGAACCGGTGCTGAGTGTGAGGGTGGAGGAGAGGTGAGGGCCTATTCTCACTCTCTGGGGGCGGTTAGTTAGGAACTCCTTAATCCATTGGCAGATGTTTGGGGAAAATCCTAGGTCAGATAGCTTGGAAACCAATCTGCTCGGGATGACTGTATTAAAGGCAGAACTGTAATCAACAAAGAGCATCCTCACATAGCTCCCCTGGTGTTCAAAGTGCGACAGTGCACTGTGAAGAACAGTGGCGATGGCATCCTCTGTAGACCTATTTGCTCTATACGCAAACTGATTTGGGTCGAAGGTGGGTGGGAGAATGGTTTTGATGTGCTGCAGGACCAGCCTCTCGAAACACTTCATGATGAGCGGTGTGAGCGCTACCGGACGGTAGTCGTTGAGGCTGGAGATGATGTTTTTTTTCGGCAGAGGGATAATTGTGGCAGATTTCAGGCAGGAAGGGATGATGGATTTGGAGTGACAGGTTGAATATCTTTGTGAAGACCTCCGTAAGTTGGTCTGCACACTCCTTCAACACCCTTCCCGTCACGCCATCAGGGCCTGCAGCTTTCCTCGGGTTCACCGCTCTGAGCACACGCCTCACATCATGCTCCTGCACAGTGAGGGTGTGACTGTTGGATGCTGGTGAGGTTGTTGTGTCCGTCTCTACTGCATTGACCTCAAAACTAGCAAAGAAACAATTAAGCTCCTCTGCCAGTGAGGCGTCCCCGTCAACCGTTGTGCTGTTATTGTTCTTGTAGTTGGTGATGTGCTGTATACCTTGCCACACCCGCCGTGGATCGTTGTTGGTGAAGTGGTCCTCAATCTTCCTCTTGTAGGCTGCTTTGGCATCCCTGATGCCTCTCTTCAGGTTGGCTCTAGCTGCACTGTATTGAGCACTATCACCAGACCTGAAGGCGATGTTTCGGCCCTTGAGGAGAGCTCTGACCTCCTTCGTCATCCAGGGCTTCTGGTTGGGGTATATCTGAATACGTTTTTCAACAGTCACATTATTCACACAGTTCTGTATATAGCAGAGTACAGTTGATGCGTACTCCTCCAAGTCCTGAACCTCAAAAATATCCCAGTTAGTCCTTTCGAAGCAATCCTGTAGCTGCGAGGAAGCTCCTTCAGGCCATGTTTTAACAGTCTTTGTGGTGGGTTGAGTTTTCCTCCTGACTGGGGTGTATGCTGGGGTTAAAAGGATGGACAGGTGATCTGACTGCCCTAGATGTGGTAGTGGTACAGACTTAAATCCCTTCTTAATGTTTGAATAGGCCTTATCCAGTGTGTGTTTACCCCTGGTAGCACATTGTATGTGTTGTACAAACTTTGGGAGAACTGTCTTTAAGTCTGCATGGTTGAAATCACCAGCTATGATATGGGCGGCTTCGGGATATGTGCTTTGTTGTGAATTGATAGCACTGTACAGGTAGCCTAGCGCTATTTTAGCATTAGCATCTGGTGGTATGTAGACAGCTGTTACTATGACAACGGTAAACTCACGAGGGAGGTAAAAAGGCCTGCATTTCACTGTCAAGTACTCCATGTCTGAAGAGCAATGACTGTCCATGATTATGGTGTCCTTGCACCAGTTGTTATGAACGTAAATGCATAACCCCCCTCCCCTGCTCTTACCAGAGTCGATGTTTCATGAGTGTATACAACAAGGTAGAACATTATCTCAAAACAAAGGAAGACAAAAAACATCTGATAGTTTCCAATAAAGCTGCACTGCATCATAAAAAGGGACCAAAAAACTACAACTCTTAAAATGTTGCTCAAAGTGAAAAACAAGTTATGTTTGCTAACAAGTTCACTTTAACAACTTTTCAAGCCAATATTTGGGATATGTTTACAGCTTGTTCTGCTGCCCCCAGTGGCCAATGTAAGGTCAATTTGCACCAGTCTTTCCTTTTTGATGCTGATTCTTTGCAGTTCTGTTAAACCACCCACAGTAGGCTGATTTATTGACCTCAGCTACATGCAGTTCATTGACAGTTGAAGTGACGTATGGGTACATATTATGTATCTACCCTCAGTGTCACCTGCACTTTAGCAATTCATTGCTGTTTGGCACTGAAGAAAACTGTTCATTTTCTCCATTGCTCACACATTCTTGGAAAAAGTTTCACAAGGTTATTGTATAAATATGGCGGCAAACATATCACAGCAGGATTTTCTATTTTCTGGAGATATACCTTGCCACACCTGCGCATTCTTACACTTTCTGAAATGTACTGTACCAAAAATATTGATTTTGTGTAGGCCTATATAGACAAATTGAGATATTTTCATTATGGTACAGCTTTTGTTCTGCAGGCATTCTTCCTCAAATGAACAAAACAACATTTCACCCAAACTAGGAAATACACAGGACACAGGTGGCTTCTCGATGATAGTTTAATACTGATTCCTGATGAAATGCTTGTCCATGGAAAGACTGACAGCAACAACTTTATGAAAAGTAAGTAATCAACAGTTGAGTGTAACTACTTCCTTAACTTTAGACCAGTCTTATTTAACCAGCCTTAAGTTATTACACCCTGCATGATGGAATAAGCCTTTTTCATCAGACGTTCTGTTAAGTATCAGAAGCAACCAGGTTTTAATTTAGCTCAGCTGAGAGGCATGTAATTAATTAGCTATAAGCAGTAATGAGTTGCATTGTAATGTAGCTTGTAATCACAGCCTGTCTTTAGACCCGTCTTGTTTCTTGTTTTTCTCCGAAGTAGATTTAGCCTCTTCAGTTCTCACTTTGAAATCCTTCTCCTTCTTAGTACCATTAACATGAAAAGAGTAGGAAGAAAAAGTAGCATACAAGTTGAAATTGGTTTGACAGCAGCAAGTGAAAGGGGAAAAGGAGTATCATACTCTGCATTGCAGGCCCCAAATGTCCTCGGTGCACTGGGCTGTGGTAGATTTTAATCAGCTCCTCTGCTCAGCCACAGCATGACACGCACCGCAGGAGCAATGAGACCCTGAAACACACACTACTGACATCAAGAATCTCTTAATGGCACTTAAAGGGGCTAATAATGCAGGCATTGGGTGACCTCTGATTGTTAACTGTATGGCACCTCAAACCCCAAGAGAACCTCAGTACATGTCTCATCCAGTGTGACTGTTATAAAGGAAGTGTTTTTTCCAGTGGTTGATGACCACCTAGAAGCTGTAATCATGTTTCCATGCGCTTTATCTGTGAAATGTGAGTTCTGTGGCATGGATCAAACAGTAATAAGCTGCAACTGCTCACGTAAAATGCCTGCTGTTGGGGATATGTGGGCACGCTAAGAGCCATCGTGCTCGCCTCATACTGTCAGCAGTTGCTGCAGTGGCTGCTTTGCAATCAGCTCAGAGAGTCGCCTGTGAGTGGGCTTTTGCCACACAGGACGAGCTTTCATCATTCAAATGATAAATGGAGGATGGCTGCTGCCTTTCTCAGATATTTCTGCTCCAGAGTATCAGCAAAGAAATCTCAAAGCATCATGAACCATGAATGGTTAAAGCGGCAATGTTCATATATTGGCCATTATGGGTGCAAAATACATACAAATCTCTGTCTTGGAAAGTTGCTCTGACTAACATGCTGGAACACAATAGCTGCCAGTCACCATGGAAATATGTGTTGAAGGAAATTTGATTTGCAGGTGTGGGAAATAATGCGTAATTATTTGAAGCTGCATTCGAGGTCGGACACAACAGACAGTATTACTCACCCATAGAGAGACATTACTTTTCGTTTGAGGTCGTTTTTTCCCCCTTCTGGCCAGAGTCATTCCAGGATGTTTCAATCGAGGTGGCACAACCACACAACCAGTCAGGGAGGCCCATGGGAAATCAGAAATTCTATCAGAAATCAATACAGCTTTGAAATTTGGCTTGGAACACATTGGACATGATTTCCAAGCTGCACAAGACCTGTAATCGCCCATGCTACTATCCCAGTGTCATCCAAAACTTTTCCACAGGGCCCCTCTTTTACTAAAGTCTAGCCAAATGGCGTTGGGGGAGTGTCATAGCGACTTGAAATCAGTTGCTTTCCAGGGAGGGAGGCAATACTTGGCACAACACAATCTTTATCTATTCCCTACCTTGCATGGTTGCATGCAGGGGCTCCCTACTTGTGAGCCCTATAGTGGGTTACTTTGAGACTTATAAAAAACAAAGCTATAAAATATGTTCATGCCCAAAATACTTTTTTGTGACGGATGCTCTTTTTAGATTTCCTTTTCAGCCAACTCCTGAGAAAAATAAAAGATTCATTGCTGCTAGATGTTTAACTTTCTTCCATATGGTATCTTACAATGGGTTTATCAGTGCAAGTTAGGGCATATGTAAGCCTTCGGGCATTGTTATATTATTATAACAATTTCATTCTTATTGAAAAACATTATATACTACAACAACAAATTATATTTCTTTCTATATTGATACAGAATAACAGCAATGATAGTTACTTAGTCATATAATACATAATCCCACAAACAATCACACTTTGTATTAAATTAATGAATCTTCGCTTTCTGTTTTCATCGTTATGTACCTCTTTATGCAACAACCAAATTTCCCCCCTGGGGATCAATAAAGGCTTCACTCGCTTTTATTGTGGACTAAAACCAGTCAATGTTATTGTAAGTGTCACCATCAGAGGATTTGCTCACAGGGGCAAAGTCATTTGATTTCTGGTAAGCTTTCAAATGTGTGCTTTTGATCCCATCTGCTGAAGGATTCTAAAGCTGGTATTACAATATTGCATTGTACATAACCCTTTTATATCAGTACCTAAACTAACAAAAGGAATTTGCTGCACATCTGTATGTTCCCGGAAATCATTTTACCGTCATGTTAAGGACTAGATAATAAGTCACATTCAGCCTCCAGCACCATCTATTTCACAAGGACAAGCAAATGAATTTGCCATCCCACTTTCTCTTGTGTATATGCATTTTGGGAAGCCTGATGAGAGCTAAATGAGGCTGAAAAGCACAGTCGGGTGTTCATTCTCTGTTTGTTCAGTAACAGTCAGCAACCCCTCTCACAACACACTTAGTCATTGTATATGCATTAATCTGAAGTATTATTGTTCATGATTATGATTAACTAGAAAGAGTTGAATATGTCACAGAGTTTGATAAACCCACTGTTCCCCAACATGGCTAATTGAAACAATAACAGAATGTGTGGCAGGCAGGAAAGTGTGAAGGTTGCAATTTGCAAACACTCACTTAACATAACTTACCGTCCATGGCCAAATTAAATACAGGGTTGTTAGTTTGTGATCAACAAAGTTACAATGGTGTGAGTCACTTATTCTGTCCTCCATATATTGTTTCTGCAGAGTTTCATTGTAAACATTTTCCATTTCGTCTTCATTGGTTTTGTAATAGTACTGTCAAAAATGCTGTGAATCTTTTTCGAAACCACAAAATGAAAAAACATTTAGATAGAGACGCTGTGGGTCTTCTCCCTGAAGATTCACAGTGGTAGCAGCTCGGACGGCCACATAATGGGACCTGCTGAGGACAGCGGCCTCTCTGCGAGAAGCTGTCGGTTGTAAATTGTTTAGAGAGAGCACTTGTGTAAAGCACAATGCATTCTTTTAGAGCCTGAACTCTGTGGCTGATTGCCCTGGTGTGAGCGTAGACACCCTGGATGACAATGATGATGATGAGCCGCCTACATGCCGAGACTCAGCTCAGCACGTATCATCGCAGCAGTCTAGCATATGGCGCGAGATTCCCATGCTTCCTCAACAATTTTTGACCTTGATTTCATCCTGCCTGCCTCCCATACATAATTAGTATGCGCTCATTTTGTCTTCTTAAGTCAGTTGCCAAGAGGGACGAGGCAAGTGCTTAACCAGCCTTCCCCTGTTTGCAGTTTGATGAGAGCTGCAGTCAGCGTCAGTGTTGCTGACCGGCTAGCTGGCTGCTGGCTGTCCCGCTGACTCACTTAGCTGATCGATAGCTAATTCCCTTAAATAATCAAGGGGGCTATGCAATGGGAATGTGGTGTGAGGTGTGATAATTGATTACTTTTGCTCTACATTTTCCCCAGTGACTTCACTCTGTACGATACTCTGTCGCATTTTTCATTGAGCTGTTCACGAGATGCTGAGGTATGCGCCTTCCATGCATCACATTTGATTAGAGCCAGTACGAGGATATAATTCTCCTTGGCTAAGACTTTTACTTTGGTGCAGATCTCGCTGTGCCAACCTTCAAGTCCTATCTAATTTAAACCCTTTTTCAGGAATTCAGATCTGTTAGTTTTCTCCCTGGATTAGTTTGTTTTCTGACACTTAGAAATATGTGATCCACATGTCCTCTTACTATGTTATATGTTTGGTCATGGAACCCAAACATCAACACACTAAAGGCGTCTGACAGCTTTCATTAGACATTAAATAGTAGTAAAACAATTGTGTTTGGAAAATGATGTTTAAGAAACCATGAATCAAGATGCAGAACACTCAACAAATATTGCATTGTGACCCCTATTTAAAATGAAATAAGGCTCTGTTTTTTTCCTCACAAAATTGCTCATTAATCTAAATATGTTTTGGTTTATTTTTCAGAAAAACAATTGTTTTAGTTAGAAGATAAAAAAAAAAGCTTCTCAGCTGTGTGATCCAGGACTCAGCTGTGCTGCAAAAATGAAGAGGACCAGAGGCACATTTTATGCCTGCCTTGCAGTTCTCATGCCTCAGAGGTGTGTGTGTGTGTGTGTGTGTGTGTGTGTGTGTGTGTGTGGGGGGGGGGGGGGGTGTGCGTGCGTGTGTGTGAGAGAGTTCAGGCATATAACATCTTACTCTTGAAGCAGCACTTTGACTGGCACCATCTATTGTTTTATTCTGTATTCTTTCGCTTGTTTATCTGCCGAATCCACAAACATTGTTGAGAAAACGACACATAAAAAATAAATGCAAAAGCACTGAGCCAGCAGCAAGTCAACACAATTGACAACTGCAATCTCACGAGTGAACTCACATTGATTCGTTTCAAGGTGTAAATTACTTGGTTTGGACAGATTTCCAGTTGCAGGGGATGCTTACAGTCCCTCTAGATTCTAGAATCACTGAGGTAGCTTTAAAGGTCACCTATCATGCTATTTATAGGCAATAGCATAGGTCTCAGATATATAAAAATGTATAAAAAACATGTCTATGAAGTGTTTTGCTCAAAATACCAAACAGATCACCCATTCTAGCCACACCTCATATCCCTCTATTTCACTTCCTGTTTCAAAAGTGCTGATGTTGGGTATAAAGCTTTAAAAAATAAAAGAAATTGATCAAAATAAAAAAGGAGGGGGCTGAGCTCATGCGGGACCGGGCAGCTACTGTCTAAACTAAATACTGCGGTGATGAAACGCCATATCATGGATTATCAAGGTTTATTTCTGAAACAGTATGGAGCTCAAAGGCTTTCTCTCTTGCGGGTTATACCACAAGGTGAGTTCCTTTGTATTTCCTGCTTCTTCACACACATGCTCTGTGCAGTACAGGTTAGCTCTGAGTGTTAGCGATGTTAATGTAAACATGCACCGACCATATTACGCAGGGCTGCCAACACTCACGCATTGAGCGTGAGAGTCACGCAATTAACCCATATCTCACGCACTCACGCCACACTTGCCTTTCCTCACGCTAAGTTTTCGTCCAAAATAAATGAATATATAAAAATAAAGTGAAGGAACAGCAAACCGAGCGGTCTACGAAATGAGACGGTCTTCTGGCTTAGTTCAGTAAAGTTGGAACGATATTGGGAGATTCTGATTTCACGGATCAATAACTCATGAACAAAACGTTATTCAGACACAAATGACGTCTCCTAAGTACCGTGGTAAGGTTGACAACGATCGAAAAAAGCCAATACGCGCCGTCCTCCGGACACATTACATTGGTCTCTATCCGCAGCCGGAGAAGAAACGAGTGCTCAGGGACCGTCTGCAAAGTGCAACTCCGAAAAAAGAGAATACAATAATATTCAATCACTATTATACAGCTTATTACTACCAAACTCATTACACACATCAATAGTCTCCTGTGTGTCATACTACAGCAAGGAGTTTGGAAGAATATGCTTTTGAATAATTTTGGGGAATATTTATAATGTAAAATCATCTTAAATAACTTTACTATTATACAGTATATTTCTACCAAACTCACTATTTGCATTGTTGTTGTTAGCATCTGGTTAGCTATCTGCGCTAACGGATATTAGAAGCTGTTTCTAAAACGAGAGGGAGAGTTCTGTTCTGTCAGACAGAGAGAGATAACTACAGCTCAGTGAGGTAAGGGACTCTCTGAGTGTTTAGATAGTTAACTTTAGTTTATTATCTCAGTGGGTCTCAAACGGTTTGGTCACCATTTATGAGAATAAATGAAAAACAGTTATGAAATAGCCTACTATATGACAGTAAAACAAGAATACAGTTTAAAAGGTGAGTGATTTGTAAAATATCCATAAAGAAAAAGAAAATCTGTTTACAGTTCTGTTTCATATGGATGTTGAGAGATGTATAGATATCTTAATTTTGCTCTCAAAATGCACCAGGTTGATGCATTTAACTTCAATATTCAAAAAGATATCTTCCCGGGGGAGCATGCCCCCGTACCCCCCATAGAGGAGGTGGGGGCCCCCCCCCCCCCCCCCCCCACACACTTATAAAATAGCACTTTACCTCTGCTTACACCTATATGCCATTTTTTATATGGCGTGAGCTGATTATCGAGCCTTCATTGTAAGAGTCGCGGGTACACTGTGTATGTGCGTATTCCACTGTAGCGC
The DNA here is from genome assembly GCA_943591055.1 of Gobionotothen gibberifrons. NCBI lineage: Eukaryota > Metazoa > Chordata > Actinopteri > Perciformes > Nototheniidae > Gobionotothen > Gobionotothen gibberifrons. The sequence continues at coordinate 712,642 of CALSBZ010043701.1, read as the reverse complement.
CCGGTACATTAATGGGAAACCCTAGTTTGTACAAGTTCAATACATTTGTAACACTGTACACATGAACATTTCTTTTTTCGGTTCACCAAAAAAAAAATCTCACTGCAAGCTGAACTCAAATGTTGGCAGCCCTGTATTACGTCCAAAACAGTCGGGCATTGTTTCTGATAGCAACGTTTCTGATAGGGCCGTGGGTGTTGGCTCAATTAACGTGCCCGTTCACACGAGACCGCTCGACCCGCTGGAAACGCTGTAATACATATGCCGGGCCTGTAAGTGGCGCTGCTGCCGCCACAAAATACACCAAAAGCAGCGAAGAAGACCCCGGAGCATGGTTGCCATGGTTGCCATGGTTGCCATGGTTGCCATGGTTGCCCTTCTGTTAATTCTCCACGGTGGACGGCGTGTGCTCCTGCTGTAAATCTCTCCGGTAGTCCGGCAGCATATGAAAAACACCCACCTCTCCGCCTCTTCCAAGGGACGAGGGAACCGTGCGGCAGAGTTTCCGCAAAAAAAAAAATTTGCCGGGCAACATGTCCGTTAAAGTTGAAATCTTCCAGACAAAATTAGAAAAGTGCCGGTCAGAGGTCTTCTATGTTATTTATTGAGCTTTAAAAAAATAAAATAATGACTATATAACAATAATAAACGGAGCCTCTCTTTTCCTCCCCCTCTTCTGACAGCCCAGCAGCTGACCTCTGAGCAGGAGACGTGGGGAGAGAGAGACGTGGGGAGAGGGAGGCGGGGCTATTTCATCGTTATCAGAAAATGATCGTATAGAGGCTTACACACGGAGCCGTTTGCCCCCCCAGAGAGTTCCGTTTGCAGATGTATCCACCTTGGGACCCGTTATCGTTTGCGGGGTCCGTTTACGCGTTTACGTGTCGGCCTCGTGTGAACGAACGGGCTATACGCGAGGGAAAAGTAGCAGATATAACCCGTTTTGTCCTCGTGTAAACGGCACCTTAGAGATTTGGGTACGGAGGAAAAGAGAGTTCCCCGACACACCGGGGACACATATTTATGTATAAAAGACATCAAAAACTGCATTTTGCATGATAGGTCCCCTTTAACCTATTTTTTTAACATGTCTTCAAACTCAGAGATGGAGGTAGACAGTGTTGTGTAATCAATCAGTAATGGGTTCTGCAACAATATAGATATAAGCCCTGTACGGCATCTATCATTGACATCATTTATAAAAAACACGTTGGAGTAAAAAGGACTTCTTGAGAAAACAATTTTATAATTTAGTGGGAATGCTGATACAGCATTCCAACTATCTGTTATGTTACGCACGAAATGCTTTCTTATTCCACCGGGTTATTTTGCACCTCTTCTTCTACCACATTCCACATCACAGAAACTCAGTTCAAACATCAAAACGTTCAGCTGGATCGGGAATCGATGGCTATTACTTTTCTCATTCATAACTTTCATAATTCCAGAGATACATCCCATACTTCATCACATTTTTTACATGGAAGTCAATGGAGAAACTCTTCAGACTTGAACAATCTTCATGCAACTTCAACTGCTAACTGCTCCTTCATACTTTCACTCAGAAACCTCATTCCAACTTTAAAATGTTACACATCTTTCTGACATTATTCGTGTAACACAACTTTTAAATCTGATTCGTACTTTTAGAGATATTAAACATTGTTCAGACCTTGGTAAAGAGTCCTTCTTCAGATTTTAGAGTGCGTGATGTCACAGCTAGAGTGGAGGACAGATGTAATCTTGCCTTCATACCTGCCATAATTCCCAAACCCTACATTCCTGAGACATAATCTTTCATGACAAACGTAGGAAAACATCTCGTAGCTTAACAAATAGCAAAATAATTAAACAAAATGCCTCTTGAGGGCATGAAGTGACAAAAACTTTCAACATGTCTCCATTAAACCCCATTGTAAATTCAGCCTCATCTTTCCCCACCACAGCAGCCTGACACCTTTAGTTAATCTGCCAAAAAGGCCACATTATTAACCCGAAAGTACACAAAAAGCACACTTCAGATGCTCAGAGTTCTTGACATGCTTCACGCTTTGAAATTTCACCGATATCTGTTACGGTTCTTCAACAAAATGTTCACATGTAAGAGGTTTATCTCTCATTCAGAACAATGAAAATGCTCTCCTCTCACCGATCACTGCACATCACCATGGAAACCTTTGATCTCTGGACACGTCGTTAGCTCAAATATAAACACCTGTGGAACACGATGATGTCATAACCTCAACTGACATGCTCAGAGCAGCAGACTTCAGATAAAGGTTAATGGTCCTGCCCTCAACAGCTCTACGTCAATTATGGGGTGTCATCATATGCCGTTTCCATGGATTTCCACGATGTCGCTGTAGCTCCAATGGACACGGTCCGGTCGTCCCACAATCTTCACCTGTATATCACCTCTCCATGCCTCAACAGCTCTACGTCAAATCTGACATCTCACCATATGCCATTTCCATGGAAACGCATCCCTCGCCATTAAACAAGATGTCGCTGTCACTCCAATGGTGAGTGTGCCAACAACTGAAGGCACTGTGCTTAAAGAAGTCAAGGACTTCAAGTACCTGGGTTCATGGGTCAACTCAACCGAGCAAGATCTTAAGGTGAGGAAGGCACTTGCATGGAGGGCCCTGAACGGCATGACCAGTGTATGGAACTCCAACCTCCCCCGTCAAATCAAACTCAGCTTCTTCTATGCAACGGTAGAGTCTGTTCTCCTCTATGGCAGTGAATGCTGGACCCTGAAGCCAACCCTGCAAAAGTCTCTAGACGGATGCTACACCAGAATGTTGTGAGCAGTACTTAACATCAGCAAGAGTGTACATGTAACCAACAACATCCTGTACGAGGGAATACCAAGGGTCAGCGAGAAAATTGCAGCCAGGAGAATGAGACTAGCAGGACATTGCCAAAGGCATCAAGAGCTGCCAGCCGGCAAATTGGTGCTGTGGGAACCAACACACGGGCATCGGTCACGAGGACGTCCCGCACAAACATACGTGGACGTACTCAAGAATGACGCAGGAGCACAAAATACCAATGAACTGGCCAGATGTATGGAGAACCGGGATGACTGGAAGCGACGATGGATGGCTCGTCTGAGGACGACCTAGAGAGAATGGACACAGTCCGATCGTCCCCCAAACATCGCTTGTATATCACCGGTCCATGCCTCAACAGCTTTACGCCAAATCTGAGATCTCACCATAGGCTGTTGCCATGGAAACGCATCCCTCGCCATAAAACACGATGTCACTGTAGCTCCAATGGACACGGTCCGGTCGTTCCACAATCTTCACCTGTATATCACCTCTCCATGCCTCAACAGCTCTACGTCAAATCTGACATCTCACCTTATGCCATTTCCATGGAAACGCATCCCTCGCCATAAAACACGATGTTGTCGTAACGCCTATGAAAAGGGTCAAAACAGCACCAGACTTCAGATAATGGTTAACGGTCCAGCCCTCAACAGCTCTACGTCAATTATGGGGTGTCATCATATGCCGTTTCCATGGAAACGCATCCCCCGCCATAAAAGACGATGTCGCTATAACTCCTATGGAAATGTTCAAAAAGTGCTCCAACTTCACATGTGTGCTAACAGTCCAGCCGTGAAGACATCTACGGGACAGTTTTGAGATTTATTCAAATTCTGTTGCCATGGCAACACAATGCTCGCCATGAAACACGGTTTTCTCATAACTTCAGTGAAAATGCTCCAAACGGCCTAAAACTTCACAGGTTTGGAAACGATGCAGCCATCAACGCATCTAAGTGTATCATGGGATGTCATCAAATGCCGTTGGCATGGCGACAGATCATTCACCATCAAGTTAGTTCAAAAGTTTACAGTTCAAATATTCTGCTGCTTTTCCAAGCCTTTTTACTTTATTTTCTTCTCTAATCACACATTCAAGCCCCCAGTGTCCATGTATCATTTCAATCTTCAGAAATTATTCACTTTCTTCTTACACATTACAATTTCTTCAGGAATTGCATTCTCTAGTTTTCAGATAATATTCATCAGCAGATGGAGTTTGGCCAGTTTACAGCTCCTCCTGGCTCAATATCCCACAGTTTAGTTGTATACATTGTGAGCTGGTGTTATGGTGAGTGTGAACGACATTTTTCAGGTGCCCTGTAGAGCCTCATTGTGAACCACAGAAGTTAAATTGATTTATTTTTCACCAAACCTCATGGTGTATCCTTGAGGTGAAACAAACAATAATAGTAAATGTCCTTCCTCATAAATCCTGATCAAAAACATTTTTTTAATGCCTCTGCTGATATTTAATAGCTACTAAATTGAATTTTCATTAAAACTAATTAATCAATCATTTTTTATATTTGATTGTAATGTAGAGACAAGGCTTTTAGTGACATTCATGTATTGCGTTACAATTATATGTAAAAAAGAAAAAAGAAGTCTAAATATGATATTTGGCCTCAAATCATCTGAGGCCTGGCGCCCCCCCTGTGATCTTTGGCTCCCCCCCAAGGGGGGCGCGCCCCCCAGGTTGGGAACCACTGATATAGATGAGATGTCATTTATTGATTATTTAGATTAAGATTATAGCTCTACTTCAAAATATGCCTTTCATCAGTTTCCAATACACTTGAATCAATACAGTAGACACAAATATATCTATATATGGATATATATATATATATCTATATATATTTTCTGTTTATCTGTTTTATTGTGCTGCACTGGAGTGAGCCTGTGACCTAAGATTTTCATCGTCATAACTGCACTGTAGCTATGTTCGTATGACCAATAAAAACCTTGAAACCTTGAATTGACTCTCCTCACCGTAGAAGATCTTACTTTCTCTAATCAGACAATTTAGCAGCATTTGAGCTGGAAATGCTCCAAAACAGCAGAATACTTTTCCTTATAGAATTAAAAATAACACCAAGTTAAACTGGTATTTCCTGTTCAGATCAGTAGGCACTCCTGTCTTCCAAATATAGTCACCATGACAGGTACATTCTTTAAAGTTTAATTCAATCCTCCACCCAGCCACCACCCTGACCACATTGTGCTGTACTCACGTCAGACTGCCACCTGTTCCCTCAAATCTCCATCATAAGCCCCTGCACACAGTCCTGCCACTTACTCCAGATTGTTGTTGGCAGTTGGCTTGCTCTGGGACAAAGATTTCCCGCTGTAATGATGTAAATATTGGACATTTGTAACCACATCACAAACATCTGTCCACAAAACACTTGGATTAGGCTACACAATCTGTTCATAGGACTTTGATGGAAATTATTCTGCCTCCTTCAGAGCTGTTAGTAGACATATTTGTTGAACAGTCCAGAAGGAGGCTGTTGCTGGAGATTAATTGGGTAGCTTTCATTTGAGAGTCACACATTTGTACAGTCCAGTATCAATATGCACCTTGGTTTGATTTACTTTTTTTATTTTTGGTCACATGGGACCAGCGGCAGGCATAACAAAGTAAGTATTTACAAATCCTGCTGATACTACATTGGTATTGATTACAGATCATGCTTCTGGTGTCTTGGTGAATGTGTTTTCAATAATCACTCTCACAAAGCTCCTGTTTTTTCAGATGAAAGCAATACAAAAACAGGACAATAAAATAAATACAACGAAAACTACAAGGGCAATAAAACGACAACATGACATTAAAGCAAGACATTGAAAATGTGTCAGTTTTCGAAGAAATTGGTTAACAAGTAACCTTAATATAAAGTGTTCAAATTTAGACTGCATTTTTATCAATTTAAATGTTCTTTTGTATTTGTTTACCTTTATGGCTCAGCACAAGGCGACTTAATCGTCCAAGGGAGTCTGAATTTCTAAGATAAAATACACTCCTTGTACATGTAACATAATTGCATTGATTGTCAAGTAGTCTGTGAGGGAGGAAGGTGATTTTGTGTTGATACAAAAGTGTCTCAGGTGACCCTGCCCTGCACTGAAGGCCAAGTTGTTGTGTTATGTCATGGACTGAATTTAGAAACCTGAAAAACGTGCAATGAGTTGCAATTCGCTTATGAGGAATTGAGACTTGTGTTGTACTAAATGATCTTAAACAAGGCACTTCATGTAAGTTACGATCTGGTCCCTGTAGGGCGGCTCAGTCCACATCAGCTCACGTCTCTTGTGGGGACACTCATCCGTCACAGAAATTGGAATTGATCTGGCCTGCAACAAGCTGGCAGCCGCCTTAATCACCTAGTCTGAAACCTGCTTCAGTCTAGCCTCTGACATTGTTAAAATGCTGGCGTATGAAACCTGGTCCATCCTGTCTGAGAGCAGGTAGAACTGATGTTCACACATACCAAAGAGAAGACCTATTTTTCCCTATTAACTTCATATTTCTATGCCCCATTGTTTATAAGGGTTTGAGGGAAGCATTAAGTCATCTTTGGCAAGGCTTTATTAAAGGGCCTTACAGCTGTCTACTGGATTAACGGTGCACTTATCACTGTACCTTTTATGCAAGAATTGGCCGTCTCTCTCTCTCTCTCTCTCTCTCTCTCTCCTGCCATATCTTTGGAATTATACTTCCCCAAAGTCTGCTTAATGCTGCTTTCACAGGAGCAGTTCTCATTATCTGTTTACCGTAAGTCTTTGCATAGTTGGATGAAAGGGCTTTTAAAATACTCTGCCTCTTATAATTGGCCTTAACAAAAAAAATTGTCATTCTGGATGGAGATGCGTCACTTGGAAAATGTAAAAGCCTCACAAGGAACAGGGAAAGTGTTTTTGATCAATTTAATGTTTCCATTTTTATTCTATATCAACTTTTGTCCCCCATACATTTTCTTTTTCACTTTGACCATCTTACCTGTATTCTAAATAAAAATAAGTATCAACATTATATCCACAGCACTTTTCCATAAGTATGACAGTCTTGCCTTGACTGAAAAATGACATCAACAGTTTTGAAACAATGCTAGAAAATAATGTCTCTCTTGAGGTTTTAAGGAATGTACCTTGTCAGTCAGGACCTGTAGCTTGCCCTGGTAAATGATTTTATTTTTCTCTCTTGCATTGTTCTGTTGACTGTATTCTGAGCAACATGTATTCCTTGCCAAATGCATTCATGCAATTGTACTCAGCTGCAAAACTTTATGGCCGTGTTTGCTCTGTAATATCATTCGCGAATTATCAAATCGGACCTTGAGACTGGTAGATACAAGTGAGGATCAATAAATAGAGCTCTAAGCGACTGCAATCCATTATTTGTAGATTTCCAATCAGTATATAAACACACTCTGTCGTTGTTAGTGTATATTAACACAACCTTGTTAAATAAAGTTGTATGTCATTGTTGCTTAGACAAGAAAAGGCTTCATAAAGTCATTTTTTTCTTTACTGTTCAAGTGTGCCCGCTGAATGTTGTCCAAAAAAAGAATTGTGCTTTGAATACCACTGCCATGTTCCACGGGGTTAACAGGTGTCATAGTTTGCATAGCTGATAGCATAAACTCTGCTTATCACACACGGGGCTCTTCAGTATTCATGGCCTGTCTATGCTAATATCACCCCCTTGTGTCATCTGTATATTTGGAAACCTTTCGTATTTGTTTATCTTTTCCAGAAGGGCTCCGTCAGAGGAGAACGCCGACCTTTCAGATCCACCCCAGTGACCCAACAGCAGCGGCAACCAGTGTGGAGAGATCACTGACAGACAATAGGTTGTCAGACACACGGGTAATGTATAAACTGCAGAGCGACCGACCTGTGCAACCAGACAGTGACAGAGGGAGAATGTTAACCTGCTGTTTGGCCTCATTTCTCACTCTCTCTCTCTCTCTCTCTCTCTCTCTCTCTGCCATATCGTATTGAGTCAGCTTTCCAATACACCGCAGGAATCACTTTAATGTCACAACAGTCCTAGCTGTGCGGATGTGCTATTCAAATGAAAAACAATACCTTCAACCCCACACACACACATACTGCATGTGTACATACTTTCTGGAATATTATCCTCACTTAGATTATTCCCGGAGGCCTTGTCCTCCGTTTGGTTTTCCCAATTAAGACAGAAACCAGTCTTGATCACTTTAAAGACAACTGACAAAAATGTTGTTGAAAAGTAGTTTCTTCAATTATCTGCAATTTAATCATCATTCTCAGGTTGTTTTCATAATCCCACACGCTTCTTCTACACTCTGCTATACATTCTTTAGGCTGAGTTGTTTGCTGCTTGATTATGGGTTTACGACTCTGATTTCTCTGTGTTTTGTACAGAATAGAGTCAGGAGGCAATTATCCTAGTTTAGCATAAAATACGCAGGGTTAGGATGCACCATTGCATCTTATTTGTTTGATTTGAACATGAAAAAGATAACAAGTGCAGTTTTTTGTTTTAAAAAGACTTATGAGGTGTTATTCTTTGTTAATGCCCACCTGTTATTTTCTTAGAACTAATAACAACACTTAGTAAAATCATAATTTGTCACGGTGTGTGAAGCAGGCAAAACCCAAATGCAGATTTAAACTGAAAAACTCCTTTATTTCAAGGCTATACTATACAAACAAAGACAAAACAGAACACTCACCGAAGAACTAGTCATAACACAAGACGAACCGACAAAGACAGACAGAAAAACCAGAACTTAAATACACACAAGACTAATCACACAAACAAGACACAGGTGAGGAGGGAGGAGAAAACACAGGGACACCAGGTGAACACAATCGGGTAATTAGGAGGGAAAACAGACATACAGCAACAGGCAAGACTGGGGGTGAAGACTTTTCAAAATAAAACATGAAACAAGACAAAATACAATAAAGACAGATCGTGGCGTAATTACTGTTACATTTCTGGTTGGGTATGGGTTAACCAACGAAGATGAGGAATATTTTAGTGTTGCTTTAAAGGTGCTTGTAACAGGGTTTTTGATATTTGGACTGAACTCTAGCTGTATCCACTAGCTGATTTCCTCCTGGCTACAGCTCCAAATGTAACATACAAAAAAAATCTCCCAAACTTCCAGTAATAGAGTGAATCATTGTATTTCCTGAAAATATCCACTATTTATTTTTACTTTTGGTAATAGTTTATACTGATTTGGAGGAATTAATATTCAAGCCTTTAATTCATATTTCAACAATGTCATTATCATCACACTCGCAATTGGCTTTCAAATATGTGTCAAACACATCCCACACATCCGCTGAAAGAAAGCCACGTCTGTTGTGTAACAAACAAAGCAGCAGGCTTATTTATACCCATCTCATACATCTAAACTGAAACTCAATTTAAGGAAAGATATGAGCAGATATAGATGGCTCTGCGAATAGTATAACATAATTGACCATCCAGCAAAACAAGAGCTGACAGTTGACATTTCAATTTTTGAGCATTTCAGTTTTAATTTTGTGATTTAAAATACACCTTCTGTGTAATGAATTCACCAAAGGAAGACATAAAGACATCAATATTTATCTCAGTATGCCAGGCACTGTAGCTGCTCAGGATTTTTAAACGAGTTGTCAGACTGGATTCCAAGCTGTTCCTTCTTTTACCAGAATTCCCCTCCATGGGCAAATTTGGCAACAGAGGCAGAAACAGCAGCTGCACATCATCCTCCATATGCCACCACTTCATGACATTCCTCCCGGTTATTAAGTAAATCTTGGTAATTTGAGGTCTAAGAACATGCCGATGATTTAATACTTTTTTTTTCTCACAAGTAGTTCAATGTGAGGGATAAGAAAAGAAGAAACAGGTGAAAAACTCCATGGTGGAAACTCCATCTGGGCGTTTGGGCTGACAATTCAAAGGGCGTTGACTGACAATTGAAGGCGTTTGTTGCTAGGAGAAATGCTGTTAACGTCCATGGTGCACTTCTGAGGGGATCATGTAGAAAAACCTTAATGCCCTTAATAATAATATATTCCCGACCATGTCTCCAGTTGTTCCTTTGCCTTGTCTCAATTCACAAACTTTCTATATACTTTCACTTGCTTTTTTTATGCATTAGTGCTTTCACAGTGGGAGTATGGGAAATTGCATTGCACTTTGATGCACAATGGTCAAGAGTTGAGTGTGGAACGCTGGCTACTTTTTACCAACAACAATTGCCCCTGCTGAGGGTAACTCCAGTTGCTCCAGTAACAGCACTGTACAGATTTAAGCAATACATATGTTTTTTTTCCACTATTCTATAATTGTGCCGTCTATACTGTTGTCGATAGAAGCCATTGTTAATTTTATAGGGTTAATTGAGCAGTCTGTAATGATTTGGTACTACAAACAATAATCTTACTTGCTAGCAAGCCACTTCATATGAGGCACAGCTATTGTGTGTGATTTGAGAAATACTAACCAGTCAAAATTCACACAATGTGCTATTCACAGTGTACAACTTTGCAGTGTATTAAGGGAAGTATGGAAATAGAGGCGCAGTGCTAATGGTTCACTTGTAGGGCTTCCTGTTTGACTCTCTGCTTCTGTGACAAGTGTATGACTCTCCGCTCACTTCCATATTACATCTAACTTATCTTCCGTGCATATCAACTCCATTTGGTAATTCATCCACCGGGCCGTTGTTTCAGCCATAGAAGAGGACATCTGCGGTCCCCTTAATTGTGTATTCAAGTTGATATCTCTGGTGTGTGTTTTTGGCTCATCTGTTTCTTTGACTCGCTGTGCCCTGCTCCGCCACACTTGACCAGCTGCACTTTTCCCCTCTCGCCTGCACGACTTTCATTTTCATCCATCTTAGTTCCATGGGTAACGCTGACAATAAAAATCTTCTTATCCATTCACACTCTGAGTCTGTGTCTCACCACACGAGACATTTGTATTTGTTCTACAAACCCACGTGGCCTTGGTAATATGCAATTAGTATTTCACATTTTGGTAAATAGACTCCTGTGGTTTATAATTTGTAAGACATGAAGGAACTCAAGATTTGTTTTTATTCTTTTGTCTTTTGAGAAATCTCTGAGTCCTTTACAGTTGGCATTGGACCAAGGGTTACACACAGTGTGCGAAATACGGGGGGGTCCGGGGGAGTTCGACCCTCCTGATTAACACCTGAGCCCCCCTGAAAGCCTCAACAGCTACATTTGAGGGGGGTATGTATTTGTCACTTGCAATGGTCACTAACATGTTTTTAAGCTTACTATGTCCAGTATTCATAATTCAAAACATTTATTCACATATCTTCTACTTTGGCTGGCAAAAGCATTTCCTCGCATGGAATCGAAAACAGACGGCTCTTTAACGGTCACGTATTCATTCATTCATATGAACGTCAGAATATAGAATTATTTGACGGCACCCCTGAAGACGCCAGACCCAGACGGCGCCCCGGTTGAGAAACGCTGCTATAGACTACTGATTGTCTTGGCTTACATCCATGGAATATTGTATAGGAGGCCTACTGCATTTTGAGAAATCTTCGACCGGTATATTGCGCAATAAACGGGAGAGGGGACCCCCCCGATTATTGACGTGTATTTCGCACACTGGTTACACAGCATTATTATGGGACAAAAAAAAGCATGTAATTTGATGTCTTGCTTTATATGCTTTTACCCTTCAGTGGTGTTGAAATTATATCCTGTAATTATGACTTGCAACTAGACCTGGTATTGATAAATTGACATTCAAACTTTACTTTCATTTACTTTACTGTGATTTTTCACTTCACACATTCCCTCAGAGAGCCTCTTAGCTTCCATTGACTCAAAGGCCCCATGTTCATTACAAATCTGAGTATTCCTGCATAATGCACTGATGACTGTTTTTCAGGCTCATCTGATATAGACACACTGTCTTGGGTTTTTACAACAGGTTAGGCCTATACAGTAGGTTCAACTCATTTTCAGCGAGTTAGCTTGAAGAAACTAAATTAGAATTTAGCCAATAATGAATTTGACATAGCCTCAATCTAGATAGCAATCTTTTAATTTAATTCAAATTAATTTGGCTTAGCTGGAACCGTAAATTATCGTGCCTATTCCACCTAATGAGATATGTAAGTTATTTACCAAGGTCTTGACATCAGTTAATTGATTTCAGCACCCTGCCAAACAATAACGTGCTTGATGAAAATAGGCACAGCCTTCCTATCAGTTTTGTGAAAAAGAACCTAGATTCTGAAAAATATATTAGTGTGTGGGTTCATCTTTATGTATGTTTTAATAAATAAAATATCTATTACTGTCACACCATCTTAAATATCTTGGCAGGAAATAAAAACTGTAAAAACGTAATATCAAATCACAAAACAAAAAGATAATGATTTGGGGTTTGGTTATTTATTAAGGCATCTGCATCATATTATTATTATTACTATTACATGTTACTTGTTAGACGATTTTATCCAAAGCGACTTACATACTCAATACTGTGGACAATCCCCACAGGAGCAATTTGAGGTGAAGTGTCTAGCCCAGGGACACAACGACATGCTGACTGCAGTGGGGTTTGAACCTGTGACCATCTGATCCCCAGACCAAGGCTCTACCCACTACGCCACACGCCTCATATCCCGTTACATTTTTCGAGCTGTGGAAACCGATGTAGTAGTATCCCATCATTCATCTGCGAAGCATTGTTTGTGCAGTAATCGCTGTGATCCTTTAACAGTGTAACACAGAACTCCTCTCTCAGTCTGACAAAATGCTTCCTGTTCTGATTGATGTCTGGAATTAGTGCGAGGAAGGAAGCAGACCTGCCGTGCCTGCCGCTGAAGCAGCTTACCACACCAAAACGCATCGCACATCTCTGAGTTACTGCTGGCTGCTTCGGCCGATGAGGCACATATCAATCATAATCAGGACACATATTGATCGAGTGCAGGCTTCATTCAGGTAAGGATGAGGGAAAGGATTGAGGGAGCGGAAAGCAACATTTTCTAGATATATTTTCTTCACATAAACATTTATAGAAGTTTATTTTGTATAGCATAGACAAGTCATACGCTTAGAAATACATTTATATACAAAGGCGTTAGATACATTAAAGTAGTGTAGTGCATCCCTACTGTACATCCCTCCATTGCCAAACTACATTTTATCAGTCAAAACAGAGACCGGTTTCCTGCCAAAAGGTTGTCACTCAAAGTTAAACCAATGTTTAAATTATTTATTTTAATTCAGTATCAGTTTTTTTATAATTTTGCTCGCACTACACAGCAGCTAAACACTATGTAACTCTTCGAGGTGTCCAAATGAGAAACTGAAATCTCTGTTTGGACAGCTGGAGGTCAGAATATTTAAGCAGTATATTATGATGATATACACAGTAGTTGTTGCTATAATGCTAAGACCAAATACATGAATCCCTTCCAGAATACCAAAACCTCAGTCTATGAATAACAAAACAGCACCCATCCTCCCTAGCTGGTTTAAAAGAAACGCTCAGGTCTTTGGTTTGACGGTTCTTTTGTCAGACTCGTGCTGTGATTGACAGTTATGAAAACTCTAAAAGTACGTATCAAATTGAACTTCTTACTACAGTACCTTCCTTATGCCATAACAGCAGTTGATTGTTGATATACACATGATTATTGTTCACCGTGGCTTCTTGATTATGTTGCAAATGCCTCCACAGGCCGCCTGTATCATCTGTTGTTTAGGCTGCAGACTAACAGCACTTGTTTTCCTTTTTTGGTATTTCCTCTTTAGCTGATCTGATTATATGCTAATGTTTTTGTTTTAATTGTCCTGTACAGATTTTGGAGCTCCTATTCATGCAAAAGAAATTATACAAAAATCTAAAAAAGTTTTAACAAGTATACATTTTTGACATTCTTAATTAACTGCAAAGCATATTGTTCTTCAGGCAAAGCTTAATTTGATATCATTTGGCAACATACAAAAATGGCTGCTCGTTAATTTTGGCTGTTGGGTCATATAGATCAGTAATCTCTCTAATTAACATGTATGGTATATGGTTTGAAGTATCATTTGCAATGGCTGAAAGCGGATCTTCAAAAACCCTTTTCCATCCACACAATTCACTTTCAGACAGTCTTCCAACTAAAAATGTTGTCTATTAAATGCCAATATACAATAATTGGTCAACTTTGTTTGAAGGTAGTCCATGACTTGTGTACTTGGAGTCTGTTTAGTGTCAGTGACGTCACGGAAAGTTGCTCATTTGGATGTTGTCCCCTTGGAGTCCAGGGTTGTAATAGGCAGAACGACCAACTCCAAAATTCAAGTCCAAAGGCTCGCTGTTGTCTAATCTGAGAACTAGAAATCAGACAAGTGCACATTAAACATTTGTATGATCATGTTTTTTAATGTCATTTTATTGATCTTGTACTTAACAGAGAAAAAGCTTCCTGAACATTTTGATTATGTTTTTTATTTGCAAATTAACCTGTTATTCATGGCAAAATCTGACTTTCAACCCTTCTGTTACTGTTCTATTCTGTGAATGTTGATGTGGAAATTCTGGGTTGACTTTTTGGTTGTTGTGTTTTTATTCCTAAAGATAACTCCCAGAAATAACATCCCTTTGATATATTTACTGTCCAACTTTGCTTTCACTATTACAAAAAAATCCATTACGGTCAACAAGCAAAAGTTCCCTTGCTGAGCCTCCATTTAGAACTAACATGTACAAAAAGCTTTCAAACAAATCTCTTTTTCAAGAAAAAACATCATCATTCCTCGCAGTATTGTTTCCTGTACCTAAAGGTACTGAATGCAGCAAGTTCACACACAATATATGGTGTTTTTTTAAAAGTCACTTTGGGAAATCATGATATCATAACACCTTGCAGAGGTGAGAGTAAACAAGGGAGACTGGAGGTGAGTAGGAACACTGAAGGAGTGATGTAAAAATCTACTGAAACACACAGATAGGGTTGCTCAATGTCCCAAAGAGAAAAAACACAACATTCTTAGTCAGTTGGATGTTATAATAAATCTAAAAACATTGTATACTTTTGTATCCAAACTGCAGGTCTAAGAAAATAAGGTGTTAGAAGGTATAAATATATTGTATAATTGTACAAAAAAAATGACTTGGCTCTTTAGTTTTTATAGCTGGCCTAAGCTAATGCAAAAAGAGATTACAGCTCCAGCAGTCAATGAACCGCGTGTACAAATTATGGGGAATGTTTGACTATTGGTGCGTATTGTTTTGCATACAGGTTTTGCAAGGTTTGATTCACATTGAAGGCCATTTTGTTGACTGTTTGAACTGCTACATTACTTACAGTATGAAATGAGCCAGAGGCCCCATAGTACAGTTTAACTCTCGTTCTAAATGTAAGTTGTCTATGCACTTCAGCTGACTAACTAGTTACCTATCCAGTTTGAACATTATTTGCATGCTTGTATGCTTCAGAAGAGAAGGAAGCTGCATGGTTTTACCGTAAGAGAAATGTTAACTATGAGGGCCTGAAGGTGAAAAGGTCCAAGAAAATCACGTCTTCCTCTAAGTAGTGCCAAGAATCTATGAAACTGAAACCTGTCATAGTAAATGATCCTATGTTGCGTGGTAAGCTTACCTTAGTGTGTGTGTGTGTATGTGTGTCCTAAAGACCAGGGGGGTATACCACGAAGCAGGATTTTCACTTAGCCGGCTAAATTCAGGGAAAACTCCGGCTTTCCGGTTCTATAAAGCTGGTTCTCTTTTTAGCAGGCTAGATTTCCATGGTAACTTATGCTTAGCGGCTAACCTGGTCGGGACCAGGTTAGGTTGCAGGCTAAGAGCTCAGCTCAAATTAAACCTGTTAATGTACGCATTCAAACACTTTTTCTTTTACCAGCTGTATTCACCTTGCAGGTGCAACTATGTGGCTTTTATCCTGGATAAAGTGTTTGAGTCATGGATGTTTAAAGTTTAACGTCTTCATATTTGTCTAATTATATAGTTGACTTTTGATTCAGGAAGTATGACGCGCTGCGCTGTCAGTACGCTTCTCCATGTTTGTGATTGGTCGAATGCTCCAAATACCACCCCTCTCATGTGAACGCGCACCTAACTAGATAGGGCACGGCTGGCTTGAGCGATCCACTTGATAACCCGTGTCGTAGGCCCATTCCCAAACCGCCCCCTACACCCTACCCCTACACCCTACGCCTCCGTTTGCGCGTTCACGCGGAGGGTCCGCCACATTGAGGGCTGGTCCAAAGCAATCAGGGCGGAGGGGTAGTGAGTTATAAAAGCCTCCGACAGCGAGTTTGCATGGATGCAGGCTTGATAATCTCACTCCACAGGTGTGCAACCGTTTTTCGGGCATGGAGGAAACAACATCATACAAATGTGAGTTCCATGTGGTTATTTTTGTAAACGATAATTAATATGTTGCCTTAACTAAAACATGCCTTTGTGAACATTTATTTAGAAATCTGCACGTGTTAATTTGATTTACCAAGATTACATTAGATTTTTATTTTTATAAAATTGTGTATATTTACAGACTGTTGCAAAAACTAAGAAGCTTATAAACATCAGGTTTAAAACTAAAAGAGCTTTACAAAAAAGTAACACAATGAAAGATGTTTGGAGTTTTATTTGAGTTATTCATTTTAACTTTTTGTCTAAGAGATGCTGATTTGAAACCGTTGTTACATACAGTTACGGCATTTCCTGTTTCTGCCGGAGAGAGGGGAGGCCGTCCCAAAGCTTGCCGCTGTATTTATACCCTTAACCCTTAATGGAGGGAACTTCATTCAGCTGCGAGTGTGCCTACAGACGGAGTTCACTCCGTCACGGAGGGGTAGGGTCGAGGGAGTGGTTTGGGATTGGGCCGTAGTGCCGTTTAGCGAGAGGGCGTATGTTTTGGATTAGGCCAACCGGCTAACTCAAACATATCCAGGTTAGGTTGAACCAGCTTCGTGGTATACCCCCCAGGGGTACCTCTCCAGCTCACTGATCAACACCTTGTTTTGTAAAAACCCTGTTGTAGTGATCTGTCAATCACTAGCCTCACCTTAAGGCATACCATCTAAAAGGGTATACAAAATACAGATAATTCAGTTTGGCATTTAGTGTGTTGGAACATACCTGGGTCTGAAGGAAACTCCTCAACCAGTTTCCTGTGAGTGAAACCCTTCTGTTGTTTCTTCTTCAGGATGACGTAGGCCACCAGTCCCACCAAGGCAACAGCCACACCCGTTCCCAGCACAGCTCCCCACGCTCCGTTTCTTTTGCCCGTGTGGGTATCTGTTGTCAAACCTTTATTGGAGGAATGAGGAGTTGAGGGGGTTGGAGAGAAATATAAAAAATCTGTCATCAACAACATTATTTCCATCAGCCGCTGTGTTTGAGGGTTAATTGTCAGATAATTATAGCTGAAATTTGTTTTTGACATCTGTATTTCCAGTGGCGGCACGCTTCATAGATACACATCCAATAAGACAGCTGTACAGATTAGTATATGTTACGCTGTGATAATTAATGCAATTAACAAGCACAAATCATGATCATTTCTTGAATACATTTGAATATTTCAAGACAACAAGCTGCAATCCCAATATTAAAAATGTGAAATATGACTGAACATCACTTTAGTTCCCATAATATTATATCCCTCATAACTTTAAATTACATAACTGATTCAATGTGTCCATACATTTCTTCATGGAGATGAACAGAGGTAATTAGTACCTTAGTATAAGTATAACATAAATGATTCTATGATGACTGACCTATTCTGACAATGAGTGTTAAAGAAATGTGCAACTGTGAAAATGTAAACTATAGACTTTAAATGTATTACTAAAGTGTTGGCTGATTGTTGAAGCTAGAAAAAGGGAATGTTGTTAAAGTGAAGGAAATGTTTTCTTTATCCTTTGACATAGAAGTACCACATTTGTATTTTATCAGGACTCCCACGTAAATATTTCAGCAGCTCCTTTTATCTACAAATGGCTCAATTTAGCGACTTGCTAGGTTACATTTTATCCTAACCTGGGGCAAGTCAAGCAAAAAAAACGATATATTTATGCAGTGCTATTTCATTTTTGTCTTCAGCTGCATTGTTCCCCTTTATTTGAAAGTAGGCCGAATAAGATATGGTTGAGTGGTGTATTTTTTTTGTTGGTATTTTGTAAACTTGATTTCTGTGAATGCCAGAACAGATATTCATGTTAATTTCAGTATGAATTTTAAAACTTCAAAACTTCCTGACTTTTCATGTAGCACCTTCATCAGGTGATAACTCAAATTTGGTTGAAACTGCTGGAAAGACAGTGCCAGAAAAGTGTCCTCTGTTAATATTTATATACATTGTCTGCCACGCCATTTTGTGCACACATTTTTGTGTTTCCATCCGTTTCTCAACTGTTTTCCCATTGTTTATTGCCATCATCTGTTAGTGTTATGTTCTGCTGTCACATATATCTGTGTTGTGCGAGTTCAGTTATATTATAATCCCAACCTCAGTCTTTTTACACCTTCTTGCCATGGTGTTGTTACTAAGCTCGCCCACGTTTGCAGAAAAAGTTGCTTTTCGAGATACAGTAGATTTCGCCAGGATGGAGCATTTGTATATTTCATTGTAAAGGCCATTTTATGCCTGTACAATATACCCAGAATTTGCAATATACAGTCTGAGGCTGGACAAATAAGTCTTATTTATGATTAAATAATGCCAGGTTTTAGAATGACCTTCAATATAACTGCTGCCTTCTTGCCAGATCACCATTGTGAAGGAGATTATATTAGTCGGTTGTATTAAGCATAGATGGATAGATGGACGGACAAACAGACAGACAGATAGAAGAATAGATTTACACTATACTTAAAGGAACTTTTTCCAGTCATATCTCCTCAATCTTGTGGTTGACACCAAAGACTAGTCTCACGCCCCTGCACAGAGGCAGCACAAGCATCTCTGACCTGAGTCCCTGACCGCCTCTTTCAGGGGGTTTCTGCCACTAAATAAGGGGTTCATTGTCCTGTTAAAAAGGTGGTTGTAATAGACCCTTTCACTTAAAGCTGTCACATTGATAGCACCTGAAACCCAATCCAACCTTTTCTTTGAAAGAAGGGGTGTTTGTCCTCTGCCAGTGGGAAAATAGAAGCCAGCAAATGTGGGTCAGGTAAAGGCTGGTAAAAAAGAGCAATGTCTAAAACAATCAACATTGATGACTGCAATAAGCATAGTTACTTTATGTCTGTAAGGGTGATCTGTTAAGGATTTTGTTCATATTATGTTACTTTATCGCTTAAATCAATCAAAAGTATGTTATGAGTGCCTAGAATTTCACTCAAATACTACTATTTCTATGGTTTCTGTCTATAAAGTGAGATCATTCTTCTAACAAGACATACAAAGCAGATTGGACAGAAATGTGCACCAGATACTGTGACACCTAAAACAACAGCAGTACCTCTATCTGGGTTGTTCCATGAGGCAGCAGCTTTGTCTGTCTTGTTGGACGTCACAGGTGTGTTCGGAGCAGCGGCAGCTGTAGTAGCAGGACTCGTTTCCGTGGTCTCAGATGGGAGTACAGTTGTAGAAGGAGACAAGGTTGTCTTGTTTATCTCTTGCTTCACTGTGGTTGGTAAAGCTGTGTTGCTGTTACGTTCTGTAGACTTAGACCAAGACCCTGTGTCTTGGTGGGGAGTTGTCGTGGATTCTTGAGTAGTGCTGCTCTTTGGAGCCAAAGTTGTTGTCTGTGAATCCGTGATACTGGAGTGATCTGAAACACTGGGGGAGTTCTGTGTGCTCAGCTCAGTTGAGGAGGTTTGTGGAGTAGTTGTGGAGTTTTGTAATTCTTCCTCAGCTTCTGTCATGTTGATCTTGCTTGAGGTAGTGGAATCTGTGGCAGCAGGAGTTGGAGAGACAGCGGTGCCTGGCAATTCAGGTTGCATGGTTCTTGTGGGAAATGTGGTAGGTGCGGTGGTAGTGACAACAGTCAGATCATCAGATGTTTCTTTTTGTCTCTTTTCTTGGTCGGACAGATTCTTCTCTTCCTCAGTAAATATTGCCATGGAGCCAGATGCTGTCCCACTGCTGTTTTCATTACTTGGATCCATACTATTAGCTTCAGAACTCTCATTCTCTGCACCCTTGTCAGCATATGCAGCATCTTGAAGTTTATCAACTTTCTTGGCAAATTCACGGAGCCAGCTTTTATCAATTGTCCGCCCCGGAGAGTCGGTTGAATTTTGGAGCGATGCCAAGTGAAAGGCTTGGACAAACAGAAAGAGGCATGCCGTGGTCTTTAAATACAGTCCCATTTCCTTGTTTGGTTTCACTCTGAAATACAAGAGATTAAATACAACTTAATTCATTACTTAAAATAAATGTAAGCCACTGATGGTTTCAAATTGCTATACAAAATTCAACAGGTTCAATATACTTTTATGAAATGAAAGTAAACTTTGTAAATGTGGTACAGGGATAGTCGATTGACAGCTCATGCAGTCAAAAACACTGAAAATGATACACAGAGCCTTCAACAAAATAAAAGATGAATACTCAAAGTTGGTCAATCCTGCCCAAAGATTTATAAGCAATATATAAGACAGTCATAATTATTTATGTATTTATTTTTATTTTTATTCCTGCTCCCACCAAGTGACTGGGACTAAATATTTTACCAAGTACCCAAAATAAAAACCATGCAGTCGCAGCCAGAGATGTTAAACTTGTGTTCATCCCTGACCAGGAAGACATCTTGGATTGTTTCCATTTTCGTAAATAACTTGCTTTAACAAGTCATAATACAATTATTTGAACAACTGCTCCCATCCGGCTTTCCATCTTTCAGACATGGGCCACAGCTACATGAACATGCCTATATGTGAATTGAAAAGCAGTCATCCCTGCATAAGAAAATAACCCCAGTTCAACATGGTCCCAACACAATCTCCAGTGAGACCTTTATGACAGGGTGAATTTACATAGCTACTGTATGTGTTCTCCCTCTGCTTCTCTACAGGGCAACCTCACTGCAAAGTATTGTTATAAGTGCAACAGGCTCTGTGACATTGTGGCCTGCAGAAGCTACATCTGGGGAAATCACATTCCTGGTTTTGCCTGTCATGGCATTTTAAGAGTACAACCATTTAAACAAACAAATGATAGATAACATTGTTTTTAAATCTCACTTACCCTAGTGAATTGACTCTTTTGGCATACAAAACAAATATATCCCTTGCCTTTGAGAAGAATTTGGAATTTCTGAAAAATCTCACCAATTGCATCCTTCCAAAAAATGAAACTTCCATTTTATGAAAACAAGCAATTGTATTGAGTGTCAATAACCAATGAGCCAGATATGTTCCCCTGTGGTCACTTCCTCAGCAAGCTTGTTTATCGTCCACTCATCTGCCTGCTTTTGAGTGTTTTTGTACTCTGTGGGAATTAAATAGTACAGTTTGACACTAGGAGGTGGAATCTAAGAGCCTGTGATTAAAGAAATAGGCTCAATCCACTAAAAGAGGCACCTGGCTGAACATTGCTATTTGATATCTTCAGCAACCTCAAGACGAAGGGATTGTTTTGACTCAATTGTTGTCACCAGACCAAATGGAGTTTGATGTGTTTTAAGTAAAAAACATTGAATCACAGAGCTTTAAATTATGTGTGCACCATGTACTGTACGGTCAGCAGAAGTTACAGATTACCCTTTGTAGAGACTTTATACGACAGTCAATAGTTCAAATTCCTTTAGTTTCAGATTCAGGTGCTGTGTTTCGTTCTCATTGCAATAACAAAGCATACTGACTTTGACGAATTTCAGCAGCTAAGGCTCATGGGTATTGTAGTGTGTAAAGCCACGGTACAAACTGAAAAAGAATAAACATACTTAGAAACAAAGTTCAAGTAATAAATACCCTTGTTCATAGCATTATTGATAGCATATGTTTTCAATTACTAACAAGACTCCCATATTTCATGATGCAGCACATTGATACCTATGTGGTTCCTATGTTGAGTTGTTGAATGAAGTCTGTCGTATTTTGTCAGCTACTTTTAGTCATACAATGGCTAAAATTAATCCCCCAGTCTGTCCCCACATTTATGTCCCTGACTGACCGACAGTCATTTTTAGGCAGACAATACTCTTTCATGAATAAAAAAACTAGCAGAGCATGTTGAAGTGTGACATACACTCTGTAGAGAATAATAGGCTCAATTTGCGCTGCAGGCACTGAGGTTCAGGTGTAAATTAGGCAAGTTAATAAAACCAGTTTAACAGGCAGCTCAGCAGAGCTGCTGCTTTGTTTTGATTTGCACCATATACCTTAATCTGCACCTGGTCAGTGGGGACAAGATTTAAAGTCAAGCAAAGATCAAATAAAAAAATCACTTTGAACTTTTATCTCAAACAGGTTTCAGGCAACCTGTGTTCATATATATCTGCCTGAAACAAATGTCACCGCTTTTTATCGTTGTATTGCATACGTGGGCTGTTTCAAACCAGTAGTTTCTGTTTCGCTGTGTTACTCTGCTGAAAATAATTAAAATATTCTAACATCCGTCATCACGTTGTGCAAAGCTGTGGGAAACAACTCTCCACCTTTTCTTTTGAAAGGAATTCCAGTAGCAAAGCGCCCTACTCGCTGAGATTCTATTTGGCCCTCAGCAGAGTCTCTGAGGCGCCGTGTGTCGATGTTTACCTCTGACCCCTCACACTGAGAGGAGCCCACTGTTAAAAAATAGTTCCGACTCAGCTGGCCTGTCAGAGTCTGTACCCACTATCACCTCAACAGCTCTGTCAGCCGAGAATATACAGGGATGCATAAACACACATACTAAAGAGCTAAAGACACTTTTTAACCCTCACACCTATTACATGATTTATTTAGCAAATCGGTTTTAAAATGCATCTGTCTTATGTTACTTACTGTAACTGTATTATACAACCCCAATGTCCATATAAGACTAAACCCAAGCAGGGGTTGAAAGTAAATTAGTACATTTACTCAAATACCAAACCATTTTGAGGTTCTCTATTTTAATATTCCGTTAAACTCTACTCAGATAAAACTATTTGTGATTTTTACTCCAGTCCACTGGAAACTTCTTGCTGTGTAACTGCATTGTATGTACATACCTGTTTAGGTCAGGTCCTATGTATGTCACTTGATGTTGTGATGTGTTGCCACACTGTGATTAACTTAATTCTCAGCATTTCTGTTCAAAAGCTGCTATTCAAATTATTTTTAAAAAACATTGAATGTCCATGTTACAGTACAAATGATTGTAAAAAAAGACTTAAGGCTTAAATATCACACCGAAAAACGTTATTTGTGTTTGTTTTTAGTTTTTTCCTGAGAAAATGTAAGGAGACAAAGACAAAATGAAATCCTTCCTCAGTAAATCCTTACCTTATTCTTAAGATATGTCAGATGAGAACAGGTGCACAGGCAACAAAATCTCTTCGCTGAGCTGCCAAAGTGTGAGAGTGAATCAGCATTCGGCCCGGAGAGAGGAGCAGGGAGGGAGGAGGAGGGCTCAACAGAGTGGCATTCAGGGAACAACCTGCTCAACCTGCTTATACACCTGCCAGCAGGAGCAACACGCCCTCAACCACATCCAGTTGCACGCTGCGAAAAGGCCACGCAGCACTGGATGGAAATAAATTAGAGGTCAGGAGAAGGGGAGAGACGGTTGAGGGATTCATTTATAAACATCTCATTCCATGTTGACATCTAAATAAGTTGATTATGGTAATTTTGAGTTATGGGGTTGCCAGGGTAGATCTGTTGATTCCCCCAGGTGGGCGGAGCCTCTGTCCACAGGTCCTCTGAGCTCTTTTCTTTTTTTGCCTCACTGGAAGCGGCTGCTGTCGTCATGGTTACAGGTAGGAGGCTGGTGAGCTCGGGTTTCATCCACAGCTTTGTCTCTTGGTCTATATCAGGCTACCTAGTGACGTGGGACTTTGTGAACTCACCAGTACTGTGCGTCAAGTGAGCCGGTATTGTTTTGTTTTTTTGTCTCATTCCTCGGCTAACTGAGTCATGCAGCGGCTGAGTTTATCTGACGAGTGAGGCGGAAGAAGTGGCCCTCAAAACCGGTATTGTTTTGTTAAGTCAAGAACAAGGAGTGGTTGTACCTGTTTTGCAAATGAATCTGAAGTTAAAGTTCCCTTATGTGGGAGAGAAAAGCAAGAATACCTCATTAGATCTGAGAACGGCCTTTTTCACAAGCGCTACTAATAACACTGACTTCACTATATTCATGTAGCTCAGTAAATGAGGACAGAATGACACTGAGCCACAACGTGCAATTGCAGAACTCTTAAACTGAAGCAGCAAAATGGAATTCAAACATAATTAATGTCATTACTGTCTACCTGTGCTTTCCCTACTGTGACCTGGTAAAATGTCACAACAACAAAAGAAAAGCAATACAAGTAAAAACAAGAGCAAACAGAACAAAGACTGTTG
The DNA here is from genome assembly GCA_943591055.1 of Gobionotothen gibberifrons. Classification (NCBI taxonomy): domain Eukaryota; kingdom Metazoa; phylum Chordata; class Actinopteri; order Perciformes; family Nototheniidae; genus Gobionotothen; species Gobionotothen gibberifrons. Next base: position 688,307 of record CALSBZ010043701.1, on the reverse strand, counting down.
TGCATTTATAAAGAGCGATTTTTCATAAGCAACAAAAACATGGTGAATTCTCTGGGCAGATAATATGACCAGCATATTAACATTAAAAATGTGTTGCCATGATGAAGCCAGGTCTCTGTAGATGCTGGCACAACAGTATCAAATCTGTATTTTTTGGTTTAGCCTGACTCTTATTTCATCTATCTTATTTTCTTTCAACATTAGCCAGGGGCAGGCTGGGTAGTTGCATAGCATTAGTCCTGGCTGGGTTAGCTTAGCTACCCTCCAGGGTCTCCTCCCTCTGCTTCTGAGGCGTTGAATCCGCCTTTGGGGGGTGTTTGGTGTGACAGGGCTGGCTGTGTGGTGATCGGGTTAAGGTCCACTGCACTTAAACCAATCTTCATTTTCTTATGTTGACGGTGTATCTCGTTCATCAGCCATATGTTCTCCAGACATAAAAACAACAATTTTAAAACCTAAATGTTGTTTAAAGAAGCGACTATTCCCTGTAACTACAGTGTATGCACCACTGTAACCTTATATAAAAAACAGTATTAATATACAGTCCATTTACCCATCACTCACTAAAAGATGTAAGCAAACAAGTACCATGACCTCAGTGGTAGCTGCAGGCCTGACTTCAGAACTGTTATAATCCACTGGTGAAAAACCCTCATGTGCAGAATGACATGTGGCTAGTTATAAAAGCAAATTACATGTATTTAAAAAAAGGGCTGGTAAGGTATCATTGTTTGCAGTTAGGCTGTTGACATGCTGCCATGAATGAGGTTTAACAGAGACTCCCTGTCCCGAGCACACTGAGTTTCTCTCAGACAGCTTGTCACTGGCCCCTCATGTGGCCACCAGTGTTTGGAGCTAATGGGATCATGCAGCCTCATCAGGGACGTGAATAATAGAACTGCCAAAATCTTGAACCAAGGGTAGCAGGCGTCAGACTTCAGTGCAAAACAAAAAAATTCAAAAGCCATAAAAAAGCTAAAGGATGTCGCACTTCGGCACATGGTAAATTCATTATGAGGTGCTTCATAACAGCAACATGGCACATTTATGAATACTGATTCAAGTTTTATGTCAGCTCTCTCTCAGTACCCAACATGACGGATAGATATAAGTGTGAAAGTTTTGTCTTCGTATTTTATTTGGCAGTAACACTTTGCAGGGACAGAGGAACTGAATCTGTAGCTAACATCGTACCAATGTATTATTTTAGGCAATAATCAGGATTACTATGATATATGGGTGTACTAATTAGCATGCATTATTTTCTTAGAAAATAACTTTTTCTTGACCTCAGTTAAAGTATTGTAAGGTAAAAGACAACATGCGTAAACAGAGACAACCACAGTGATAAGAGAGTATATGAACAATATATTGAAAGCACTCATTTTCTCAGGGATCATCATATTTTGCCATAAATTAAAAATTATGAATCAGAATGATTAGAAAAAGGCTTCAGTCACAAAACACCAAAGGATTTGATATTACTTCATGTGACCCATTCACTTTTCCCACATAATTACAATCATAACATTAAGTGTTTAAATGAAGATGACTTAAGTGTTACTAATGTGTTGACCGGAGCATTGATTTATCTTTTGCAGTTCTTACAGTAGAATCCCTATTTCCTAAAGGATCGCTTTTTTGTTGGATAAAGGACCTGAAGCTGCTTTTCATCAGCAGATGTAACCGGCTCTCATCTTGACTGTCACACACTTAATGTTACATTTGAGTAAATACATTCAGTTAGGAGTTAGTTCATTAAAATAAGACTTTCACTGGAATGAATAATGAGGGCAAACAGAGGAATTGCCCTTTGATTTGATAAATCTGTTCAATCCATTGAGTTGTTCATATGTATTACTCATTCATGCACATGCGCCTCTGACATAGCGAACAGAATTCATGCATTCATTCTTGCATACATGTTCTTGCATAAATTCAGTTTGATGCTGAATAGCAAAAAGCTCACACATTCTGCATAGCTCATACTGTACATTTGAAAGTAGAATCAAACAGACTACATGTAACGAAAATACAACAGGTTATGTTCAGTAAACCGACAATCCAGAAAATCCTACTGTGGAAAATGTAATGCTACAGCAGTTACAGTTCCTATTTAAATAAAAAGCATTGAAGTCACAAAAAGAGGGTTTCACTTAACAACAGTGATCTGCTCAGTTTGAGAATTCAGATGTATGATTTCCTGTTGTATGATGAATTATGTAATGACATTAGTGCTTACTCAGGTATCTGGTTATATATTCTCAGAAATGTGAGGACATTGAAAGAAATAAGTATTAATGTAAGTAGACATGGAAGAACATTTCACAGATCTAAGGCTGCTGTGGCTTTACCATCGAGTGTCAATTTGAAAAATGGCTGCAAGACGGAACACGTAACAGCCAAAATGCCATAATGGGTTTGCACTGTGAATCTTATGAAGCGTCCTTTGTGCTTTTTAAGGTTTTTATCACTCTGATTACACACAAAAACAGGGCACACTGTGATGCTTGTATGTGTCCGGTTCCAATCATACAGATATTGTCATAGGCTATGTTCTTATAAGCTGTGTTCATGAGGAATGCTTTTGAATAAAAGTTGCATTTGTCATTATGAATGTATTTTCTTTTTTCCCTCAAGATCTCCAAAACGAAGCTCTTATGCTCCAGATTAACATTTGATTTGATGAGTGTTTTCCCTGTATGCTAAAGACTGTGGCTAAACCGAATCACTTTACAAGTCTTTGGAGAAGCATAATGCAAAACTCTAACTTTGCTTTCTCTAGCTTATTTCCTCAGTTGATCATAAAAAGTGTATCATTTCTACTAAAGTCAAATCCTGTGTGGTGTCCTCTTGAGTTTTTAATTGGAATCAGTGAAAATGAAATTTAGAGGAAAATTGCCTCCAGAAGACTAAGGTAAGGTAACAACATGTAATCACACTCAAGGTGATTTCTATTTCGTAACATGCTTGTGACATTTGAATAACAGCTGCCTGCCTGGCACCCCCCTGCATATCATTTCCTGTATCGGGACCTGCTCTATACAGGAAATGATCTGATTGTATTCATTTAGGATAAAAAAACGGGAAAAGAGAATTTACAGATTAAACGACAAAACAGGGCTCCAGGTAAGACATGAAAATGAAATGATATTGTTAAGCTGATTTTAAGAGTGACATTTTGTGGCTTTATCTGTTCCTCGATCTGAGCCTGATTGCAGTCTAATGTCCAACTGTTACTTCAAGCACACAAAAAGCTATGATACATTCTTAAAATGAGTGTGTGTGTGTGTGTGTGTGTGTGTGTGTGTGTGTGT
>CALSBZ010043701.1:663626-684590 GCA_943591055.1 Gobionotothen gibberifrons | reverse complement strand
GTGTGTGTGTGTGTGTGTGTGTGTGCGTGTGTGTGTGTGTGTGTGAGAGACCCAGAAGGCAGGAGACAAGATGACACTAAAAATATCAAATTGAGGTGTGCTATTTTTGTACCAGTGTGGGCATATGTCCTCCTTTTGAAAAATCCGAAACTAACAGTTTTTTTTTTACCTTGAGTTGTTTTCAAACAATTACCTTGTGCCAACTGTTTATTGAAGCCATAGCCATTTCATTTTACACAAGGAGTGATAGGCTACTCAAAGTCAGGTCTCCAAAAATATATTTAATAATATAATAGGTCTGTAATTCTTATAGTGTGATCCAAAATATAATTTGCTATACACTATAACCCCTCGATTCCACCGGGTCCGTCTGCGTCGCGTCACGGCTGCACCGCGTTTCAGAAGCATTTCAGAAGCATTTCAGAAGCAGAGCGTCTTGCCTGCCGGCTCGCAGTTTTTGTTGATTTGGGCATATTTCCTGGACAGGCTACTTTGTACAGACAAAGTTAATAATAATAATAATATTCCAGTTATAAACGACATGAATCAAAGATATGTTGCTGTATTTTAGTGGTAAAAAAATGCATTCATCATCATAATTATTCTATAAATATAATTTACACAGTGCCTGTAAACCGGAGGAGAACGCTGGCGTTTCCTCCTACTTGAAGGACTATGGAGGGATAGGGTCTGCAAAATTAGTTTATTTTGGGGATGGGCCGGATGCTCTGACCGGTCCACTTCCTGCCCGGCGCCTCTGCAACACCTCGCGCCGAAAAATAGACTTGAATCCTATTTCGAGCGGAGCCCACCGCAGAGACGCCTCTGGGACGCTTCTGAGCCGTAACGCGGCTCGTCTGGTGGAATAGCACCCATTGACTAGAGTGGCTGCGATCTTTGAGAACGCTGCGGCGCGGCCATAACGCGGCCGTAACACGGCCGTAACAAGGCCGTAACAAGGCCGTAACACTACCGTAACGCGGCTGCAACGCGAGGCAGACGGACCCGGTGGAATCTAGGGGTTAGAAGGGCCCTCCTAATTTCTTTCGGGGGGTTTCCCTGTCCTGAAGTGTGTTATATAGGTTTATGTGCATGTAAATGGTCTGCAAAGGCTACAATCACATCCCCTCCACACTCCCCCCTTGCCTGAAACGCTATACTTTAGACTCCATAACATATTGACATCACTATGTAACACTATTGGCTAGCATTCCAACACATAGGCTTAGGGGCGGGACATCTTTAAGCAGTTGACCAATCACAACAGAGCCGGCCTGCTAACCAATCAGAGCAGACTGGGCTCTGGTTTCAGACAGAGGGTGAAAAGAGGTGCTGCAGCACAGGCAGTAAGAAAGCATGTAAATATGTCACAGCTGAGGTACAAAATACAAATAATAAACCAGAAAATTAGCATAAAAGGGCACCTTTAAATTCTTTATCAGCAAAAAAGATGATAAAGGGCAAACTTCCAGTACACCTTACCAACAGACTCTGCAACTGTTAATGTTATTTGTTTGCTGCTGGTTGCTGTATGTTTGTTTTTCCTGAAAAACAGTGTTAATACTAAGTGCATTATCCTGATGAAATACTTACAGAGCATTCGTTTTTTGTGTGTGTTCATTGGTCAGTTTTCTTCCTGTTTTTGAATGCCTTTATTCCACTTTGCTGTGTTCATTTCAGCATCATTTCCTCCATAATGGAGACCGGCTTATAAATGCATTAGCTGCAGCTTTTCAACTTTTCATTAGTATTAAGTCAATAAAGGCTGATGAGGCTGTGCACTGCCATAAGCCTCCTATACTGGGATGGGTTAATTGCATCGTCTAAAGTTCACTGTGTGTGCGGGGCTGAGTACATGTGTGACCATTGAAAGTTCATTTGATTAGAATCCCCGATTTTCATTGGGGTTTCCTGGATCTCATTTCGCTCATGATCATATATTCAGAATAGCAGCTCACAAGCCTTGTTTGATTTTCAAGATCTTTCAAGAAGATATTTGTTCTAAGAGCGGAGAGTTTCAAGTTTCAAGGCTTTTATTATCATGTGTGCAATGCTACAGTGTAGTTATGACAATGACAATCTTAGGTCACAGGCTCCTCCAACAGTGCAACACAATACAACAGATAAAATAGTGCAAGTAAATACAATAAAATAGAATATAATAGAAACAGAATATGATAGAAACTGTGCAGAATAGTCTATATACAGTAATTGGAATATTGATATATGTGAGTTCCAAACAGATGAATGTTATGCATGTTCTTTCAAAAGTTCAGGTGTTTAATAACCCTGTAAGGACCACTGTTGTAATTTTACAACATTACTTTAAGCTATCCTAAAAAAGTCAGAAAATGTTTTTGTTTTTTTAAAGACTACATATACATAGTCAATAGGTCCTTTTGTTCAGCCTCACAATGCTATTGGGTAGTAAATGTGTTTATAGATCCTGCCATACACTCACAAAACCTCCGAATCTTCAAACGAGCAACATCTCTTTGTTTCATTGGACTGAATTTGTCAGATTCAAGTAAGTAAAATGCCTCAATTTTTTGTTGTTGTGATTATTACAATGTCTAGAACATGCACATATTTAGTTTTTGTGGAATACATTCATCAAATTTGATTTTGAGCAGCTTATGTCTATGTTGTAATATTACAACACTGGGTCAGTGTGGTAGTCAAAATAGCATGAGCACCTGTCATGGACCCCGCCCTTCTTATATGTTCACATATGGAAATAAAACACTAATAGAAATATAACTTCTTTGATAATTCACTATAACTAAGTTCTAAATGTGTCCTCTGTTAAGATTATTAATTAAGACCAGAATTGAATAAATGAATACATTATTTCTGATAAAAGTATGTGAAATTATATCTCTAGCAATATTTTAAACTCTACTTGTATCTTATCAGTTAATTAGTTACAACAATTAATTTAAGTCTTCTCTGTTTCTGGCAGAAACAGTTCTTTCTGAAATGTGTTGGGACACTTGCATGTATCCCTTTTAGTATGATAATTAGCCTGTTAGCATTAGCCAGACAGTATTGTGTGACTTGTTGAACTGATTTACCTGCATGTATGGGTGTAGGTATTCCTTTTATTATGATAATAGGCTAAGCCAGAAATGGCTGGAGTCCGTATGTATTGGGAGACAGACACACGGTACCCCACTGTTTCTGATGTGATGGCACGCAACAGATTCCAATATCATTACATTTTGTAAACAACTTGACAGTGTTAGAGCCTTGAAGAGGAGAAGAGCTTGAAGAAAAAATGGAGAGGAAGCTTTGACATCCGAGTGGAGACCAACCACAACATGTGTGCTGTCAAATGGTATGACAGCAGAGCGGTCACACTTGTCTCATCCTTTGCTGGACCAGACCCTGTGCAGATAATTCAACGCTGGGACAAAGCCAACAAAACCTACGTAGAAGTGGAGAGGACTTCCATTGTGGCTACGTACAACAAGTACATGGGAGGTATGGATTTGTTGGACTCGTTTACGGCCAAATATAAGTTCTCCATGAAGTCCCGACGCTGGTACGTGTACATCTTCTGGCACACCATCATCCTTGCTGTGATCAAGGCCTGGCTCCTCTAAAAGCGGGAGTGCAAAGCTCTAAAGATGGCAAAGCAGGAGATCCTGAACAGGAGACAGTTTCAGGCAGATCTAGCATCCTCTCTCATCCTGGTAAGAATGCATTTCTGCTATTTTTCGTTTGTAATGTTTTTCTATATTTCACTGTAATATTTTGGACTTGTATCATAATGTATTTTTGTTCTAATCAGGTGAACATAAGTCCCATGAAAAAAACAAAGAGAGGAGGACCATCTTCAGGTAATGGGAGCCCAGCAGCGACAGTGACATCAAGGAGCCTGTTGATTGCTCAGAAGAGACCATCCTCAGGTGATGGGAGTCCACCAAACGGGGCCCCATCCAAGAGATCACAACCTCCACTAGATGTACGCAGTGGCACATTTTCCAGGGAAGACCAAGAGAGGACGCTGTAGACACTGCAGTAAAGGGTACACAAACACCCAATGCACCAATTATGATGTCCGTCTGTGCTTTTCTGACATCAGAAACTGTTTTTTGGACTACCATATTTGTGGGAGAAACTTCTGTGTAGCAATGCAGTGGGAGTCACCGACCCATGAAGGAGACACGGGATGAGCAGGAGCTTTGATGTCAAACACTGATGGTTTATATGGTTTCGGCCGGAGGATTCACATCACAAGTCACAGAGTCAGAGGTTCTGACTTCACGGGAGTGTTGCCACGTCAATTCTGAAGAGTCTCTCTCTTGCTAAACCTTTTAACTGGTTCACAGAGAGTAATCAACATATTTGAGGAGATAGACTAAACAGCTGGGAACACTGAATTACTTGTGTCGGACACTTATGACCTCGAAGATTTCACACCTTGGAGTCCACAAACACCGAGAAGGAAGTGTTCCAGCGTTCTCACATCAATAAACCATTTGTGACCGAGAGTTGCCCGGCCATAAACTGGGAACAACAACATATGGCTGAAGCAGCCCCTTTCCTTAAGGGAGATAACAGACGTCAGGGTTGGTCATAAACGTCAAAGGGCAAAAAGGTTAGATATCTAGGAGTCCAGGAGAATTATTCCCTAACAATATTCATATTTAATAAATGACTATTCATAAAAAATATGACTGATGTGTGATTATTATTCATGCTATATACTGATATAGGGCTAAGTAAGCAATCAATCCTGCAAATCAACCCTTAGTTGTTCAATATATTTATTCAGACAATGTGAGTAGAAATACAGGAATTCTGCTCCCACCTAAGCCCAACGTTGCAATATTACAACATTTGAAAATTCTATAATTTCTGCTCCAGAGGCTCCCTACAACAACATCTGAAAGGTCAAAAAAATTAATTCTAATGTTTTTCTATTTTTGGGCTTTACAGGGTTTTAACAGTCTTATGGCCTGTGGGATGAAACTGTCCCTGAGTCTGGTGGTTTTAGTCCTGATGCGGCGGTAACGCCTGCCAGACGGCAGCAGACAGAACAGTTTGTGGCTGGAGTGAAGGGGGTCTTTTGTAATCCTGTGGGCTTTCTTCCTGAGCCGCTAGGAGTAAAGCTCCTCCATGGATGGCAGCTCCGTCCTGGTGATGTGCTGTGCAGTTTTCACCACCCTCTGTAAAATCTTACGATTGAGGGTGGTGCAGCTGCCGTACCAGGCCGTGATGCAGCCAGTCAGGATACTCTCTACGGTGCACCTGTAGAAGGTCAGGATCCTCTCTATGGTGCACCTGTAGAAGGTCAGGATACTCTCTATGGAGCACCTGTAGAAGGTCAGGATGCTCTCTATGGTGCACCTGAAGAAGTTGCTGAGTATCCTGGAGTCCATGTTGAACCTCCTCAGCCTGCGGAGGAAGAAGAGCCGTTGTCAAGCTTTTTTGGTTAGTTTGGTTAGTGTGATGAGTCCATGTCAGGTCCTCAGTGATGTGGACACAGAGGAACCTGAAGCTGCTGACTCTCTCCACCGTACTCCCATTGATGGCGATGGGGGTGTGTCCCTCTCTCTGATGCTTCCTGTAATCCACAATCAGCTCCTTGGTCTTGCTGACGTTGAGATGGAGGTTGTTATCCTGGCACCAAGATGTCAGGTTGTCGACCTCCTCTCTGTGTTGAAGTGGCAAAGTGGTAGAGTACACTTTGTGCAAAGGAAAAGGAAAAATGTAATGACGGATTGTTGTTGGAAATAAAATGATGACTAAAGTGTTCTGACCAGCTTTGAGTTTCAAACGTATGTCATATTAATCATTCCATTTTCAAGTTAATGTGACCTAAATGGAGACATAGTGACATAGAAACATCTTCCTCCTTTCAAAGTCCTGCCTCAAAATGTTATTCTGTGCATGGATTATTTAGTCTAGTACTACAGAGCTGAACACTTCAATTGACCTGTTTCATTTTGTTATCTTCATATATAGTGTAGTCTTCGGTGTGTATGATGTCCTTTTTTTACCTGTCTAAAGGCTTTGTCTTTTCTCACTCTGTTTGATTGGGCTGATGATTTTATTAATTCATATAACTCATGCTGTTTGTTTGAGAATGAAAAGCCAAGTTGTTTTAATTAGTTTTCTTTTATTTGATATATTACAACACAAGCAACATTTATAATTGAGTTGTGTTTATGACGACAAATATTACATCTCATTTTATCTTTGTTTAAGTCTTCACCATTTGGATGCAAGATGTGCAGCTATAGGTTTTGAAGCATTTAGTTTGGCATTTTGGCCAAGAAAGCTGTAATAAGGCAAACAAAATATTACGATTGCACTCATGAACTGTATACACACAATGAAAAGCTTCAAATTGTAAGAGACAAACACGGAAAGCACCCAGACATTACAACACCAAAGCAGTGACCTGTCATTACAAAGTAGCCCTGTCTTAAGCATACACTGCTTTTGTCTAATTTGCTCAAAATTAGGACAAGACTTACATCATGTTGTATTGAAGAACACTTGGATATATCAATTGAGACATTAAACTCATTAAGGAACTCTTTACTGAGGTAAACATTGAGAAATAGGGTCATGTTTTATAGACTTCTATACAAATGTACTTATGTTTGGTAACCAGTGGAGTCACCCCCTGCTGGCCATTAGACAGAATGAAAATAATTTCATTTCAATGTGGAAATTCAATGCATTTCCACAATGGTTTCAATGTATTCAAAAATATTTGGCCTTTCCTTCAGATGAGCACATTTCGTCACCAGCTAGTTGCTATCTTTGTCTGCTGTTTGGGGTACAGTAGCATCGGTTCATGCTGAAAACATCTGCTTGCTGCGGCTGAGAACATGGTTAATTAGGGGATCACTCTAAACCGCACAGTAAACATGCTGTAAAACAAGGAGCTAACAAAGTTTACAAAGCTCCATTTAGCCGCAGAGTTAAGGTGATAATCCTCTGTGGATTGCCGGCATCACTTTTGATGCCGAACCATTGTTAATATAATAAATGTTGACATCTGTGCAGTGACTGAGATACCACAAAGGGTTTCTGTCTACCCTTTCAGTTTATTTGGACATGTGAACTTTAATATCCCTCACATTTGTGGCTTTGTGTGTGTGATAAGGAAGATGACTTGGATGCAGTGATTGTTTTGACAAACAAATGCGTCACTTTGTGTCACATGCTCCGTCTAACAACTGCTTTGGATGACTAATAGCGCTGATGTTATCAAGGCGTTGTCAAAGAGTATCCACGTGAATGGTCTAAAAATAATACCAGAGGGATGACTTAAAATTCCAACATGTTTGTCTGCCAACACTTACAAGTAAGACACGCCTTGGGTAAATATTGATGTCATAAGCCTGGATCTGAGTGACAAGGCTAAAAAAAGTCTCTATTATTATGAGATGTTTGTTTATCCTTTATTTTCCTTTGGGACACAGTTGACACGTAATAGCTTTGAATCATTGTGCCAAAAAATGCTTTTAAAGTGTCCATTCAGCTTTTTTTTCTGACTGACAACCGCACACTTTTGAACCGTAATTCAAAAAGATAATTTATCAAGAAGGCATCCAGGACAGTTAAAAGATACTTCAAGTAAGTAAGTAAGTTGTCACTATCCAAACACAAAAGAACTACGAATGGTTTCTGTCACTTTTAGGCTTTTGATGGGAAATGATAAAGTCTGTAATATCATGATACACTGTAGCAACATAGGAACAATCAGGCTTCAGACAATTACCAATTGTGACAAATGTTTCCTTTGCAGATCAAATTTGCAGGGATTTTGAATATTAAATAAAAGCCATCATGCAAACTATTGACATTTTCATTTGCAGTAGGAAATGGACATACACAAATATATATATATGATTTGTAAGTAGTATTTTAGATCTTTCTTCGTAAACTGGTTTGTGTCTAAAATTGTAACACTGTTGAAACCATACATTTATTTAAAAAATTGAAATGACCATGTAATATTTAGTCTTTGAATCTGTGTGAACATCATTTCTTTCTCTCATAAGTCAATTCTCAAAGCAACACTTTTTGTTGTCCTTATTTTGTATTCATGTATACCAACATTTCCCTCAAGCAGTGATACACAGCTGCTGATGCATTTAATGTTCCACCAGTAGATGTCAGCATCAACCAACAGCTTTACCTGTGATTATCGGCTGTAGATGCTTGATAAGGATAAACGGGCATTTTCAATTGCACAATGGTGTTGACCGAAAGCATGACTGAAAACATGTTAAGGGATAAAAAAGGAAAAACGTTTAGGAGTAGCAACAGAGACAGGATGTTAATTGACACACGGGTGTAGCAATAATAACACAATACAACAATGTAGAGAAGCACAATGACAATGCAAAAAGAAACAAAGTGTGTAGCCGCACACTATGCAGTGAGCTACACACACTTTTACAGTATGCGGGGACACTGGGAATAAGACAATTCAATGATAGTGGTTAGAAATCTGAAAAACAATTATTATAATGTTCAGGTATTATGATACATTAGATTTTAGGCAACCATGGACACGTGGCAGAAGAAATATGCACCATAGTTTAGAATAAAAACATTGACAAAATTCAGATTTAAAAATACTCAAACACTCAGCATTGCATATTGATCCAGGGAGTGCTCTCCAAAGCATAGGGGGGGGGGGGGGGGGCGCATTCAAAAGATTAAATTGGCACAGTTAGCAGAAGGTAAATGCTAACTCAGTTACATTTTTCTTTTATTGGTGACATAAAATACTTTAGTCCCCAATAGTAAGTATGACTCAACCATAATTCTACTCAGTATTTAACTGAAAGGTCATTTAAGATAAGTGGCTGTTCGTCAATGCCTTCATATAACCCTTAAATCCCCAAAACACACACATTACGTAAGGTGATTATGTTGCATAGTGACATTGTAACTGGGAAAAATCAAATGTAAGAAATTAGTTTTAGTGTGTAAAACAAAATCATTTATCTCTAGTAATCTAACAGCTATTGTTGTGATAAACAAAACAGGCTTCATATATTATGTTTGTTACTCAGAGGACAAGATGGGCTTGCTATGTTAGAAATACTGTATGAAGGAGGTCTGTTATCGTTCTGTGAAGAAAAGATTAAGAGCTAATTGAGTCAACACCTGGTCAACACCTCATGTGGCAGCGTGTTATGTCTCTTTGTGAGTTCATGCTTCGTGACATGTTACGATTCTCTAAATGAACCCAGGTGTGCAGTTCACTCCAGTGATTTGCAGAAGTCACAGTCCAGACCCAATGAAACACGTATGACGTAAGGGTGAACAGGATGTTTGCAGAATGACTTTGCTGTGAAGGAAAGCTGCATAGAACGTTGCGGCTCCTCTTTGGTAAATACATGAAAGTATTTAATCTGAACCTCAATCAGATAAAAAGGTATGTATTATAACACAATAGATTACCCTTTTGTAATACTTAAAATGCTGAATTAATAAATACTGTTGTGAGCTCTTGCATGGAAATGCAATCTCATACATATTTATGTATGATGGTGTAGTTAAATATGAAAGATCCATGGTCTATCCCTTTTTTAATAGTTTCCTAATTTAGTTTTAATGACAAGGTTTATAAACCCTGCCTTTAATTATTGTGAATATTGACTATAACTTTGCTAGCTAAAACTGAATATTGGAACATGAAAAGTAGGTTAAATTTCGTTTTCAACCTTCCACAGAAAACTAAAGCCTTCCACAGACAGAAATGACATCACCATCCAGTCATGAGCTGAAACATCTGCCACCCTAAAATCCAGACTCACGCACGAACAGCGAGACAGGCACAGAACATCACATCACACTCAAGAATTATCAGACCTATGAGAAAATATCTTAAAAGATGCACAAAGGCATTCACTGGATTTAATTCCATTGTTGCTTTGACATTTCTTGGACACTCAGTGTGTCCAATCTGTGCTGGAAAGGCTTCACTTGAATGAGGTTCTTGATTTAATCCGTGAGATTTTCACATTCTTCACCGTCTGGTTTTCTCTTTGCAAAGCATTTAAACTCAAGCAGATTGAACCATTTTTTATTTACTGTAAATTAGGTGACAAATTACTTTCCAAAAATGATGTTGTATTTCTTGACTTGAGTGTTGTTTTGTACGCAGAAAGCCACTAAAATGTCCTGGTCTGTAATTGTTGCTAAAGGTGGTCCCATAACAGAAACTTGTGGTACTTTGTCAAAATTATAATTTTGAACACTGAATATTTTTGCATCTGAAGGTCTCATTTATTTGGTTTGAAAAAGGAAAATGTTGATGCAATATTTTATTTCTACTTGGAATTCATTGAATTGGTGCACATGCAAATGTGGGCAAAAGGCCCTGTGCCAAATGCAATCACTGTCAGAGCGACTTTCAGTGATCCAAAGCAAGCTTCAGACTGAAATGACTAAGGACCTTGCCACACACCCAACAAACTCTGCCCTGGTCAAATTTTAAAGTAAATTACATTTATTTACACATGTTTCCTTTGCCTCATCAAACTTGCATGTCAGATAGATCAAATCACAGATGTGATATCAAATCATGTGATAATAAGTTCCCAAAAACACTATTGTGTTGTGAAACCAAATATTTGTTTTCATAAATTAAGTATAAAATGCAGGGTCACCATGTTATGGAATTTTTTTATTCAAAAATACACACATAATACAAAGACCTGGAAGAAAGAAAAAAGCTTCATCTAAAAGGTGTCATAAACATATGACACCTTTTAGACTACTGCCAGCCAGGATGTTCTTAGCTGGTATTTTAAAAAAAGTTAGCACTGTCTTTTTTGTGTTTTTTTTTCAAACAACTCAATAATACTATGATAACATGGTGAATGTGGTTCCCAGTCAAATGTACTGCTTTGGGTGTCAGGAACGATCTGTCCCTTGCCTCCAGCAACACTTTCCCTATTTGTGATGTTTCTTGAGTTTCTTCCCACTTTAGCATTTAATAGGTAGGATTTTGTAGATTTATAGTGATGTGGAACAAAAAGGCCACTGGCTGAACTATAATCTTTGATCTTCCTCTACAATACCTCAATGTTAACTTTGAGGAATATTTGCCCGCTGATTAGCTCATTCTCCATAAAGTTTTTTTTTGCATGCCCGGCTACAACCTCAAGTGTCCAGGAAATGTCTCAAGGGCTCAATTTCTTTTTGAGGATCTGGAGTCAATCTGTGTTTGATGACTAATGGAAAGCATTGCATATTCCGCACCGTTATTCTGGGTGAAGAGAATTGAAAGAAGCTTTGTTTCATGAGACAAAAAAACACAACATGTAACTCATTTTGTGACTTCACCTCCTGGGTGCTGCCTATGAGCCTTTAATATTAATTATAAGGACCACCAGAACCCCACACTGCTCCCAAGGCGCTGCACCTTGTTCCAGACACTATATGATGGGTTAAATGCAAGGAATACATTTCACTGTGTGTGTGATACTTTATGTTATTATTGAAAATTGATTGGATTTGAATATTCCATTTCCATATTCCTTTTTATGAAAATAGGTATATTAAGGGCTGGGCATGTTTTGAAGTGTGCTCTGAGAAAACTCGGGAGCTGCAAACACAGATGTTAAAGTCAGTGTTTATCATGTATTGGCCAAATGTCCAGATGGAACTAAGTCATGAGAAATGTAGTGCGTGGTCACAGCTGTTCATGGGTAGATTTTTCCACACAGATCTTATGTAACTATAAGATGGAAAAGTAGTCAATGCCTGTTTTGCCATTTGTTAAACCCTACTCTAAGCTATGGTCCAATCCTAGCTTAGCAAGTCAGTGAACCTTGGATTTATCCACATGTTTAAGTGGTTTGCATAGAGCAGTAGTACATTTGATACTTAATATTTAAAGACTTTGAATGGTTGCGCTTTCTTAGTCTTCCCTAGACCAAAACAAAACACAAAACGAAAATAATCCATTTCAAAGTGTGTTTATCTGCTCTTACAGTCTGCAATCGTTAGCATGTTAAGCTAATTTGCCTATTACCTATATTAGTAGGTAATACCGATCATTAGTTCCAAGGCGGAGGGACTTACTACATTAGTTTGTATAAGGATACACAGCCCCATTCTCCACCATCACATCCATGAAGTTGTTTTTCACAGCAGTTTTTATTTAGTTTAGTTACGCTTCAGCAACTTAAGCCAACGCTAAGAGAAATTGGCCAAACACAACAGTTAGTCCTCAATAAAAAAGCTCTTTTTCTTCTATCATTAAAAGTGAAACTTGCTTTTTATGAATAGATATAATAAAACAAAGATCTAACTATTACGGCTTTTATAAGTAGGCTTTGTGGAATAAGCAGCCAAACAGAACAAAAGGAAGGTGTGATCAGTCTTCTTTATCGTACAATAAGGACTAACTCTGGACTGCCATTCAAGACTATTGCTTAGAGGAACCGGATTTTTTACCTGACACGCAGCTTCTAGCACAATATAGTGAAAATGTTTTTGCCCCTTTTACAAGATTTGTATTTTAACAAGCCAGTTAGAACCATGAAAACAAAACAAAAATCATCCAGGGACATTGTTTTCAACCAACTCATAAAGTTTTAAGTTAGCCTAATTAGCTTGCTATAGCTTGTAAAATCGACTCCCGTATTTGTAATGTCAGCGGGGCAAATCAAAAGTTGTGGAAAAGAATTCAAAGCCTACTGTGCATCATATTTCTGTCTGAGATCCAATATCCAATAGTTTAAGAAACTACTAAGAATGTTGATGGTTAATACTTTGTTATCATTATAAACTGCGCGTGTCATTTACCTATGGTTAAATGGCTCAAATTATATTGCAAAGTGAAGCACATCCTGCCTGACCAGCAAATTGGTTGCTGAAAATGTTTGCTTAAAAAAACAGAATAATATAAGGGAAAGAAGATTCTGAACTGCAGAAGAAATGTCTGTCTCAGTTGAGTACAATGTGGGCATTAACGATGTCATTCACAGGCAGACAGTGGCGCGGATTGGCTCATTCCTGTGGCCTGGCACCCAGGCAGACAGGAAGGATACTAACAGAGCCTCCGCCACCATTCAAGTAGCAGCGTGATCCAAAGATTACCGCACTGGTTTGGCTCTCCTGCCAACTACCTCACAAATTGCTTACAGCATGTGGAAAGCATGCGCACACTGAGCTAAAATAAGTGACCATGTGGAAGAGTTTCAAGAGGCACTCAACAACTCCATTGTGCTGGGTTTGAATGGCAGTATAACACGGGTGTATATCCAGCATAAACAGCTCTAATCAAAGTGTTTTAGTAGTTGCAGTATTTTATTAGTAGCCTGACACACCTGGTGTAAATCCATTACTCTTAAAGATTCTGATCTGGGGTCAGAGCAATTTTAAAACCATCTTCTCAAGCTGTAAAGAGGCTTCCAGTCACCCCAAGCAACAATTAATCAATGGAGAAAATAAAAGTAGTCAGTCCATGAAATCCTTTCTTTAGTTTTTCCAAATCACATTCTAAATGAGGTTCTGGTTGTAATCCAAGGAGGCATCCCAATTAGCGATGCAAGCCGCAAGTGCACTTTTCTCAGGTCGAAGTTAACTGTTCAGAAGTGTTGCTGTTAAGTTCAAGCTCTTCACAAAGACTCCCATCGTTCTGACCTTTTGCAGAGGGTAAGAAGTGTTCTTTTGTAATTATAAACTGCAGACCAATGCGCCAGAGCAATAACACCATAGGCTACATTAAAGGGTGACCATGGTTTCATTCAAGACTTTCAGCAATAACTACACTCTTGCCCTGCTTCCACTAATACTAGGTAGACGATGATTCCTTTAATAGCATCCAGGGTCCATTTTCTTTTCCAGCAGTTCACCGCGTATTTGTGATATATGTGAATATATATATAATACATGTGAATGCCAAAATAAAAAGGGTATCTGCACATCATTCAGGCAGTGTTGTGACAACATTATTATTCTTAACTACTTAAACAGTCAAATCATGTAAGGAGAAATTATTGACATTTGCAATCCAACATCAACCCACCAGATGCCCTTGGACTTTCTTATCATTCCCAATAACCTTACTTTGACATCAATCTACACACATATGCCTACTTTAGCGATGTAAAAAATAGATCAGCCGTTTTTTTACGATTACTTTTACTAATAATTTTCTCAATGTCAAAAATGGCACTATTGGTCTCTTGACAATACATTTTAATGGAAAAAAACAGCAAACTTCAGAGGCAAGGATGACATCAACCCTTGTTGGCCTGCTGAACCAACAGCATGGATGTACATAGCCCTAAGATGATGAACGGTAACACTGCTTTGTAAGGTCAGCATCCGAAATGAGAAGGACACTGTCGGGTAAAATCCCTGTCGGCAGGTACAAAATCAACTGAACATGGAAAACATCTTTCTAAGGTTATAACAAACATGCCTTGTTCAGGAGGTTGAAAAGTACCAGATGAATTTCATTCGGCTCACATCCTTGCACAGTGTACTGTGGCCTGTGGTAATGATGGGGAATTTGGAGGAGTGTGCTCAGGGGAAAGGTCTTATTGATCTGAAGCATTGTTTTTGGACATTTGTTCTGGGAATGAATTGTATAGTCTGTGTACCGAGTTTTTGGAGCAGAGGCATCCCTGCTGAAACAATTATCATTAACTATGGCTCAATTTCACTGAGAAAGCAATGTTACTTGTGATAAAATCTTGAAAATATAATGAAACTTTAAAATTGTGGAAATAAGAGACGATGTATGCTAATGTATTTATCGTGAACAACACTTCCTTTTGTGTAAAGATCAAACAAGAGACACGGTTATCAGAGAGCCTTAGAGAATATTTGGAATATTTTGTTTTCTTTAGACAGAGGCAGGCTTACTGTTTTCCAGTTTTTTTCCCCTAGACATGGGAGTGGTATCAATCTTCTCAAATTACTCCAAATAATAAATCAAATACATGTATTTGAAACTATTTTATTATCTATTACTTTAGTGCTTCCAGGTAGGCCTTGTCTATGAGTCTTACCACCTCTGTGGATGCTAGATTATATGATAAAATAAATGTAAATATAATTTTAAAATGACATATAATCTGTAACGCTTGCTGTTATTTGTAAGGGAATTTGTCCAGTTTTTGCAATGGTAGCTGTGGTGAAAGCATGAATTGTTCACAGTGTGCTAATAAATAAAAGATGAGGAACACAAATGCACCATCCTGCACTGGATGCCATGGCATTGAGTCACGTTGCTTAGCTCCTCTGTCACATCAGGCAGAATCAGCAACGATGAAAGCCATATTTGTTTGTTTGGCCAAATTGAGACACACCTTGACTTTGATCAGAATCAGAATCAGAAACATGTGTGTTGCCAAGTAGGTTAACACATTCGAGGAATTTACCATGGTGTACTTTGATGTAAATTGGTGTTCAGTTTGGTTTGAACCTGATTTGCAAAAAATGTGATATTCATGAGGGGTCTTTATTCCGTCAAGCCTCAATAGCAGTCGGGCTTATGTTTGGCTCTGTCGATATGGACATACTGTAGCTTTGGATATTTTAACGCTGGTCCCTATCACAGCCTGTGATTTACACAGCTCTGTATTCCGTGTGGTGTATGAGTCATTTCTATTGTGTCCAAGTGATTCTATGGTTTGTATCAACTCTCCGACTGCCAGACTGATTCACTGTGGTGAGATCAATCATCTATCCGTGAAATCTATTCATTTTCCATTCTTCTGTTGGAGCTGTGTGTGTTGTAGATTCTGAATCATCTCTTCATTTTAGTACATTGTGAAAAATGCCCATCTGCTCAACACGCTGAATAAATGTAATTGTTTGTAAATATTGTTGTTCATAAACACAGATATTCATATGTTTTATACTAATGAGTGCATGGATCCAATTCTGTGAGACAATGCTTTCTCTCCCTCTAACATTCGTCAGCTATTTAATTTCATACTGTAAGCACAATTCATTTGTTTCCTAAATAAATTGAATTAGTCCATCACTAACACTGCATAACACAACACTAGTATGTGTACCATACTCTATGTGTAACAAGCTATGCATTTGTGTAGTACTTCTAACTTCTACTCAGCGCAGATCCGAGAATAGTTGATTACTCTATATCTTTACTGTTTTATTAGGTTTGGTACTTCTTTTATTTCTCACTTTTTCTCAGGTTCTTCCACACTTTATTTTGCCTGTAACTACTGTCTGGACCAAAATGATGTGTTGGTGAAGTTGTTGTATATGTTATTAATTAAAAAATATATAGCATTTAAGTAGATAAATCAACAGAGGATTAAAAGTGTTGCGTTGACTCATTGGGTAATAATACAGGAACCAACTTAAAGCCCTTCAGAGGTTATTGTACCTTGATAGTGTATATTCCCAAACACATTTGCAATTCATGATATGACCAGAAACCAATTGACACACAGTGAACCTGCTGCCCTGAGAGCCGCTGAGGGTCCGGAGCCCCGGGGCAGTTGCCCACTTTGTCTGGTTTGTAATGCAGCCTTAGCGCATTACAAACAGGGCTTCACATTTTCAAATTAAGGAATCACTGCAAAGATTACTCAGACTCTTACAAGGTCAAACACAGAAAGTTTCTTTAGCAAAACTATTAACATGATATTATTGTAGCCAGTGCAAAGTGACATGATTACCTGTAAATGCACATCCAATCGTTCATGCAGACAGTATGTCTTTTTGTTTCCTCAGCTACCCACTGACTGACATTTGAACGCATTGTGGTTGTTGCTGCGGATATTCCCTTCGACGGGCTTCTGTCCTCAATACCCTCTTGCACATTAGCAATGAAAGAACGGAGAGATTACATACAGTTTAGTCCCATGTACTTTTTATCAGAGCATTACAAAAAAGTGTATGCAACTCTTGTTTCATCTAAACAAGTATTAAAGGTTATCTGCTGTATCTATAGTTTTACTTGTCGTGGATTTAAAGTATATAAAGTATATAAAGTTTATATATGTGTAAATACCTCAACATCTGCAGTAGTACAGATCAGCACCACTCCAACCACTGAAGTGACAAGAACATTCATTACAGTTCATATTAAAATCTCTGCTGTCTCTTTACATTCTGCACCACAATATGTTCTTGATGGGTATTTGCAAATGCCTTGACTATCTGCAGGATATTGCTGCACTTCTTCATTAAACCATGCAAACTAATCAGACAGCGCCACCAGGTGGCTGCAAACCTTATAACTTGTGTAAAATGTATGTAGTCATGCAATCTGCAACATTGCCTTAAAAAAAAAGAACTTCCCCTGAAGATGTTTGCAAAGTCTTTCCAACCCAGTTGGTATGCATAAAACCGCAATCAGCAAATTTGGCTCTTGAGTATTTCATCAGGACTGCATCATGAAACTGACTGGTGCGGAGTTAACTGGCTGCTGTGTATGTTTATTTTCCCCAATTTCCTGTGCTATGAATGAAGTATTGTATTATGTATTCTTCCAGAGTTCAAACCCCAAAAAGTCCCTGAAGTCATTATCTGCTGAATGAGACATGTACTGAATGAGACATGTACTGAATGAGACATGTACTGAATGAGACATGTACTGAATGAGACATGTACTGAATGAGACATGTACTGAATGACGCCACATCGACTACATATGAGAGGTATCATCATTCAATAATTATTGTTGTCCTGATGTTATAGGCTGCAGGTATGATATAGAAAAGGGTCACATCCCAGGTGTCATTTATATGCTTAAAGAAAAGCTGTCTGTATCAATAACTGTGCATTTGTACTCCCTTAAGAGTATATACTCATTCTGCAGACAACCTTGCCTATTGTTTATTATTGGGAACATAACTGCTGATATATGTTTCTATAAACAAGTTATATTTGCAATAACAATAAGAGTGGACATATTTTTACGTGACGGCCATTTACAATAACCAGAATATTAAGTTAGGAAATTATGCTGCTCTTTTAAATTGAGACATCCTTTTTGCTACCAGGGATTTATCTCAAAGCTGCAACCAATTTAACTTCAAAAGCCCCTCACAGAAAGACTCAGCGAAGTCCCTTCAGTAGTTATTGTGTCTTTGAAAGCATGTTATTGTGTAGCTAAGTTGTTGAAGTCACCATTGGACGGAGTACAAGGCACAATATGTCTCTGATCACTGAGAAAGAAGAGTGACGCACGACTTCTTCCACTGCAGCCAAGCAAAATCTCTTAATAAAGAGCTTTGTGGGGTTTTTGCTCTTAAATGGCTGCTATTTCTTCCATAGCTCTGTTAATTGAGAAGATGTGTCTTTGTAAGACGCAGCTGTCTTATTGAATTTATAGTGCAGTATGCTGAACACTGGAGCAACAAGCATCAGCTTTTCTTTACCCCCACTTCTTTTGAGTGTGATATATGTTCTCTGCTACACACATGATAAGAAAAACATCCCAGTGTCCCATATAGATACAAATGCAGCTCTACTTGACAGTGGTTTGCGATTATTTTGTAGTAATTATTGGTAATTTAACTGGAGATAAGGTATAAGTTATGTTTTATCCCTGGTAATAAGCTTTAAACTGGTTTTGTTTCTGGACTTGAAATGAGCAGTATAACATACCATAAAATACAGAAAAGCTGTCTTTTTTTTCTTTAGGATAAGATGATTCACATTTCATGGTTGTTAATGCACAGCATCATTTCTTAGAAGCTTGTCATTTCAAAGTAAAATGCATTAAGAAATATAAGTAATTATAGTATCAGTGAAACTGCTTTACAGTGAAGGACTGCTGCTGTAATGATTACGTAATATCTTACTTGTCCATAGAGGCCTATATGGAGAGCTGGTCATTCCAGAATTGGAGGACATTTCATGTCCCCCATATAAAAAATCTAATAATCCATGCCCAAAAAGCTAAAACATGCACTTGTTGTGTTAAACATACTTGTCTTGAGACAAAATGTATATAAAGTTGGAGAAAAAATGGTTTCAAAATATTATTTAAATGATCAAATAGCTCTCGAACACCCCCTAAAATGGCATTGTTCTCTTGTCCCCGCTTCTTGGTGACCAACTTGCATGTCAAATTTAATATTTAAAATAGGGATTTTATTTACTTTTTTTGGTATTATTCTATTGATATATGTCTCTTGTAATGGTAAAATCAATTTGTTAAATCATAAACATATTTTAAATAACAGTAATTTTGCACAGAAGGTGTGTCCCTCAACATGCGTTCAACCCTGTTACCCAAACCTTTTTAGATTGGCAGAGGAAGTGAAACAACTGTAAGTCAGATGACACAGTGAAAAGGACATCAGCAAGCCATGTGCTAGTGCCATGGTAGACCAAAACTAAGTCCTCTCTTTTATTTTTTTCATATTTTTACAATATTTTCAGTCTTAAAAGAGTGTGGCACTCTGACCCACTCAACCCTGTTACTCATATTATCAGAATAAAGCATATTCATTTCAAAGTTATCTTTCTTTCATTAGATATCCAAGTTTGTCCATGCCTTGTATAATAAATAATCTCAATAATTCCTGAGGTTAAAACTCAAATTAGCATTGCTTTTCAACCCTGTTACTGTAATTAGAGTAACAGGGGTAATTCTTCATTGGAAATATATACATTTGATGCCTTAGCTGGGCAAATCACTTTTTTTGATGGTTTATTATCTGTTTTTCCTAAATACATAAAAAAAAATTATAAAATAAAAGGTTCATTTTTCAAAAATGTTGGTGTCTAAATTGTCCTCCAATTTTGTTTTTAATGCTTAACTAGCTTCTGTATGTATCTGTTTAAAATGTGTAACTGTGTTCAGTCTGAGCCCGATACTTGTGAAGAGCCATACTGTATAAATTAAGTCCAGTGACTCTATGTTATTGCAGATTTTATGTGGGATGAATCATATTTGACTTCTTGGGATTTGCCAATAAATGTTATATGGCACTTGGAAAGAAAGTGCCACAGCAGAAAGCTTAATATTTTTGGAAAATGTTGAAATCTGAATGCATTTTATTTCTCGTTGGTCTCCAAAGAAATAATGGTGAAACACCCACTGTCCCAAACCAGTTCTTTTCTGGTGTTAAGACAAGTTCACATGAGGTTCACTGCGGGGAAGTATTCCCTGTTTCTCAGAGATCAATCCAGGCACACATGTGCACAGACACAGGGCCAGTTTAAGTCTTGACTTTGCTCTCCATTTGTCAGAACTGAAGTGAGTCGAAGGATATGAGTTAACCTGAATAGCCACAGCTGGGGCCTGTCTGTGGCCGTAGGGAAGAAGACAATGATTTAAAACAGGCAAGAACTTGGAAACCTTTGGACACACAAAAGCACTTTTTAAGAATTCAAATAAAAATCCTGATATCTGACATCAAGAAAATGTCAGTGAATAGCAATATAAAACACTCTTTTCATCATCTGATTGATAAAAGATCTTGAGGAAGGTTTTGGAAGAACAGTTTAACATTTTAGGTGATCCAGACTTCAAAAGATCAGAAGGGTCTGCAACAGATTTAAGATATAATGTTAAAATACATGTATGTCAAGGCATAAGGAGAATTACTGTCTTTCTCCAGTGCTCCAATAAAACTGTGTGGTTGCTGATGTCTAAAATAACTTTGTCATTTATTGTAAAACAAAAATAAAAAACAGGTTTAGAGGCTGGTCCGACAATCTTCCTCATTAGAATTCAATAACACTTAAAAAGCATAAAGCCCCTGTCACACTGTCCCGAAATTGACTCCCGATGGACACACGATAAAGGAAATGTTCAAATTCGGCTCTGATCGTAACAGCATCGGGCCATTCGTGAGGGCATCTTAAGCCATCGTATGACCGCCGGTGGAGTTTCTCAGGCTTCGGCAGCAACTTCGGGAGCGGTGGCAACATCTTTGGCATACTGAGCCATACTGTATAAATTAAAGATGTTGGCACTGCTCACGAAGTTGCTGCCGAAGCCTGAAAAACTCCGCTGCTCACCTG